>VKOC01000008.1:31637360-31659814 GCA_009364415.1 Spea multiplicata
ACAGATATAAATTCTTATGAATTTTGCAACTGAATTTTGTATATATTTTCATGTTACAAAATCTTGCAAATAAAGTTACACTCGAACGTTACCTGGCTTGGTAACAATCGCTTTTTTTTTTTGTAACATAGCCTGTGGCACGGTTGAAACAAGCACGAAAAACTCATCACCAGATTATTGCTATTATGTTACAAGTATTACAACAGCTTTAAATGGCTGTTTAAAATTGATTGCAGTGTTAATGGAAGAACACAGGCTGGTTTCACTGTTCAACAGATTGTTGAAATATCGTGTTTGGCTGTTCCAGATTTTGTGGGCTTTACAGGCGCCTAGAAGGGAGATGGAAAGGTCACAATGACCTGTGTCCTTGTATCCACGGAACATAATTCCCCCCCTGCTTAATTGTTTTCTAATGATTAATGATTAAATTCTAGCAATTTACAAATCTTATCATGATCATTAAGCAGAAGCCCATTATTCTTGTTATGCGTATCATTCAGTGAGATAAAATGTAATTTCTTCAGTTATTACAATTGTTTTTTTAGGAAATAACAGAAGAAACACATTGGTTATTTAATCTTTTTTTCAAACATTTATTTTTTTCCCACTTTTATTCAAGCAAAAATCACCTGCAGATGTTTAAAGTTTTTTCATTAATTTTCTGGTTTTCTTTACTTGCTCATTATCTTTCTATTTATCCATCTTATTAGAAACCTTATAAGGGATATTAAGTAAAAAAAGTGGCAGAGCTACTTTTCTGGTAGGATGGTAACTATTTAAGGTATTATATGTTATGATTTCCCAAGTAATGTGGCATGTGTTTGTAGATAATTATACATGCAAATCAACTGTTGTTTCAGCCAGATTGTCAAAGACTTTAAATACATGCTGTGTAGTCTCACTTTGTGTAAAGGCAACAAATTTTGTGACTTTACAATACACTAATTGTCTTAAATATGTGTAATCCTGGGATATCCGCATACCTGAAGGTTTGCCCAGAAGACTCTGTGGGGGGCACGGCTGGGGTTCTAGGGTAACCTTTTATCTACTCCAGTTACTGCTCTCCAATTCCCAGTGTACATGGCTAGCCCCCCATGTACCGCTTAGACTTACCTCCCTATCTCTGCCCCATCTCCCATATGTACTACATAGGGGACGGCCCAGGGAACCGTCAACTGCTACAGAAAATAGTTAACATCGCGTCCTATTAAATTATTGTAGTCGATATAAAACCTGGTTTAACTCTGCAGCATTTCTTGAGCGAGTAGAATGTAACTCATTACACATTTCCACATTAACTGTGCAAAAATGCAACATTGACAGTATCAGAGCTATAATTTGTAGCAACTATGACATACACAATAGTCATGTAATTAGTAAGCAGTCAAAAGACCTATAATACCAATAAAATCAGCTCCAATATGTTATACAAAATGTACTCTACCCTGTGCTACACATCCTGCGTTCTAAAGAAACCAAGAAACAAAATTGTTAATGTTTGGGTCTGGAAAGGCCAATTCCAAGGCTCTGGGACCCAAGCAAACTTTGCCCAAAGCCATTATCTACAAATCGAGATAACGTGAGAGAGTGGTGCACCTCCCCAGGAGTGGCCGGCTTAACAAAATTCCTCCAATAGTACATCGACGGCTCATCCAGGAGGTTACAAAAGAACCCAGACTAACATGTAAAGAACTGAAGAGACTCATTGCCAGATATCGCAATTGTTTGTAGTTGTTGCCACCAAGGGTAGCACAAGCAGTTATTAGGTTTAGAAGCAATCAGATTTTCACATGGGTGATATAGCGTTTGATTCTTTAATAGTTGCATTGTGTGTTTACTCACATTGTCTTATATTAAAATTAGTTGAATGTTACGTGTAAATGTTACAAATAAGCAATAAGCTTGGAGCCCAATATCCATTACCTGGATGAAACTAGAATCACGCTTTAAGTGCGCATTTTAGCATCCTATCCAGCTCTACGTATAAACATTGCGTGTTAAAGAGCTTTGGAACTGCCTTTATATGTGTTGTTTACCTATACAAAGAAAAAGAGCCACAGTATACTGCCCCCTCTGGAGTCTAAAGGGTTTGGTGCCACCTTAAGCAGCCAATCAGTGGCAGACAAGCCAGTGCAGTAGCTGGTTGGTGGTATAGCGCATATAGACAGACAGTGGCAAACAGGAGATGAGTTTGAACAAATCCTCCTGTAAGCAAGGAGTTTGGGATGAGATAGGAAACTATGTGAGGTAAAGAGAAAGATGAGAGATAACTAGACGCAAATGGAGAGATAAAGAGTAGAGAAGATAAAAAGAACAAAGATAAAAAAGAAAGTGAGTGGTAAAGCGAGAACAGATAGAAGAATAGTTAAATAGGGGACGAGTGGTCAAAGATAAGGGATGGATAAAGATAAATGGGAGAGATAGAGATAAGAGAGCAATTAAGAGAAGGGAGGAGAGATAAAGAGAAAAATAGGAGAGATACCGAGAGGATCAGAGGGGAAGAGAGAAAGGGGAGGTAGGGAGAAAAGTGAGAGATGAAGAGAAGATAAACAAAAAGGGGTGAGATTGGAGGAGAGAAACAAAGGGGAGAAAGTGAGAAAAGAAGATGGGAAAGGGGGTGGGGATTAAGAGAACAAAGATACAAAGGGGGGCAGCTGAAGAGAAAGGAAGAGAGAAAAAGGGAGGATCAGAGCGAAGGGGAGATATAAAGAGGGTAGCAGGAAAGAAAAGAGTTGGGCAGAAAGGGAAGAGATAATAAGAAGAGAGAATGAGATGAGGAAATTCATGAGAAAAGGGTGTGTGTTTTGAAAGTGTTTGTATGTTTAAGGGCATACAGGTGTGTGTGTGTGGATGCAAGGGCAAGTTCTTAGCCAGGATGTTTGTGTATGGGCAAGTGTGAGTACAGTGGGAAGAAAAAGTAAGTAAACCCTTTGCATATCATTAGAACTGGTTAACATCTCTGAGTCCACCATACGCAAAACATTGAACAGGCAGGGAGTCCATGGCAGGATACCACGGAAGAAGTCACTGCTCAGAAAACCCCCAAAACATTGCTGTGTGTCTGATGTTTGCCAAAGAATACATTGAAACTCCCCAATGCTTTGTGGACTGATGCAACAAAGGTTGAATTGTTCGGGAAGAACACACAATACATATGGCGAAAAAAAAAAAAAGGGCATCGCATACCAACATGAAAACATCCTCTCAATGATGAAGTATGGTGGCGGGAATCGTGAATTGGAGCTGCTTTGCAGCCCCTGGGCCTGGACATTTTGCCATCATGAAGGGGATAATGAATTCCTATGTTTATTAAGGTATCATACAGAATAATGTCAGGATGGCTGTCCAGTCTCTACATTTCTGTCATTGGTCCTAAAAGGTATAAAATGAATAAAGGCTGCACCTCGGTCAGACTGAGAGAAGACTTGAGACTCTAAGAGGAGACCACTGTGGGAGCAATCTGAGTAAATCATGTGTCTTTACATATTTCACAGACATTGTTAATATATAAATGTTTTACAAATATTTGTGTGTGTGTTTATATATATATATATATATATATATATATATATATAATGTGTATATATAGTGTTTTGTAATTGCCTCCGACTTTGTCCCTGTCCCCCCATGTTCCCCCTCTAAGTGTGATTGCTGGAGACACAATTGCCCTTCCACGCTATCTTCTTTCATCCAAGCTATATTGAGTTCCCTCAGTCTTTCCTGATAATCTTTAATAGCCCGCATAAGGAACATATCTTCTTGCCTTCTAAAAAGGGAATCCACCACATCATGGCCTAATGGTGCTGATTAGGTGCTTCTCTATAGAAATATGAAAAGTACTGCTTCTTCAACATAGGGCGTATGTTCCATTTATGGATGAGTCTTGCTCCTGCCAAGAACATCAACTACAGTTAAATATATTTTCCACGTCTTACAGGTCATAAAAGGATCAAGTAGCAGAGTGCAATGAACTAAATGTTTACACAGTCCTTTACAATACAGATAATGTGCTTGTGGTTTAACTAAAGTAATGACTTTTTTCAGAACCAACCTTAGGGTTTAAATCTTCCCCCGGGCAAACGATGTCTATGGTGGCCCTTTCCTGCATTTACCTACATAGCTCTAGCGCTTGAGTTTAGCCAAAAATTGGATATCCTTGCAATCAAAGCTATTTTGACATTTGAAAGATCAAGCCTTCCTGTATTTTGATGCATTGTTGTAAAAAATTATTTTCACAGCAGTGTTCTATGGCGATGCGTTGTTCTTAAATGTTCAGTACCAGAGTATAAAGACAGGCAGGATTGATACACATATTGATAAATCTATAGAATATTAATATACTGAGGTAGCGATTAGCATGGTGATGATGATAATGAGATGGTTTTTGGTGAGAACGTCAAAGCTTGAGGCTACACTGGTGGTGGATCATATGTTAGCAAGTCCAATTAGTGATGCACTGCAATCTCTTCACTTGTAATAATGCAATTAGGCAGTGACATGTGATGTTAATAAGATCTGATATGGAACTGCAAGCAAGGACTGAGCCTGAGGCACGCTGTGCTCTATAAAGATATCACACGCACCTCTATTAATATTGGTTCTAAAAGGCAAGATTAGGTACAGAAACAGAAAAAATATCCATAATGCAAACACATGGAGGGGGTATGGCACTTAGTAATGTTGTCAGCAGACACCTTGATCCCAGGCTAATAGCATGAGTAGAAGAGTAACAAAAATGTGCTGTTTTGTCAATGTCAAGCCTTTTGTTGTAGAGCTCGTCAACGATGGACACTTTTGTTTTACGAGGTGTGGCATAGGGAAGGGCTTTACCCAAACTTGGTGTTACTTTGCGAACTACTGATTATTTTTGTAGCTCGTTAAGCAGTTTAGATGTAGAATATATTTTGCGTACACAATTTAACTCCTAATTCTACTGATTCTAAAATTGTGTGGAACGCTTTGATAGACTCCTAAACAAAAGGAATGCCAACAAGGAAGAAAGAGGTAGAGAAGGAATTGGGTCCCGGGTAGGAACTGTTCCTAGTAGAACACGTGGGAAACATGTGATATTAAAGAGCAGCTGTATAATAATACCAATATATTAAGCAAAAGCTTATTTGGTTATATCTGAACTCGCTGGTTACTAGGCCAGCAGAGAAGATTGCAGTGTAAGAATCGATTTAATAGTTTGCCAAATACATAGTATATTTTAGGGTCCTCTGTTATTTTTTTTCCTTTGTCGAATTTCTCCTTTAAACCGTAACATGGAAACAGTTGTTAGTACACCCTTCCAGCGTACAAAGGGTTATATGCGGTGAGCCAGAAGAAGGTGGATGTTTTAAGTGCGTTCCTTGTTCCATTGGTCTTTGCTGGGGAAAGAACAGTCTTTTAATGCAGCTTATTCAATCCAAATGTAATAACCACTTCTTCCCATCTACAACAGCCATACAATATTGTACATTATGGGTACATTAACGTCCTATAAAGCCAGTCACCCCAGGACAGAAAATACTGGTTCATATTTCAAACCACAATAAGTGTGAATATAGCCTCAATTTAATAAACATTTGGGAGGAGGCTTAAATTTCTTGCAATTGGTCTTGGAAAGGTTACTTGATTTCCAATTACTGCCTGCTTTAATCTGCTTAGGTCTTGCTTGGAGATCACTTCATGCCATTGAAAGTGACTCATTACAGAGTTGCTTGCAACAAGGCAAACAGTTTACATATTTCTGAACTTGATCCGAAAAACTGATTTAAAAATCTATACAGGCAATCAAATTTCCCTGAAAATATATACACAAAAGTCTGCTAGAAGGTGGCTGGGATGAAATAAATGTACTCTTGCAGAGACAGGAAGAACGCCAAAAACAGGGGGTTATTAAAGATCTTTTCCCAGTAAATGGGCTCTTCAACCAACCAAGGCTGAAACCCATACTTCCCCGGGGAAAATTAAAGAGGGCAAGAAGACAAGCATGGGAAAGAGGAAAGATGTGTGTGCCTTTTCTTTGGTGCAGCCAACATTAAATATTCAGCAAAAAGAAGCAGATCGGTTTTCATGAGTCTTTTTGTTTCTTGTGTATCGGCTGACAGATGCTATAAACAGACATAGACAAACATGCCTCAGTGCATGCTGCGACAGACTCATACAAGGACAGGTGTATCACCGTGGGAGTGCCTACTTCATTCCATGCTGTGAGATTCATGGGACGGGAGAAGAAATACCTGGGCGCTTTTTAGTGGAAGTGGTCCCTAGGCACCAAAGTGACTGTAGCGCTATTACCTGCTGCCAAATGTGACTCTCGCTTATATAGGTCTATATACTAAGGCAGAAATTTGCAGTAGAGTTGTGATTTCCACTCCCTGAATTCACCATACATGATAAAGAGTAGAAGAGTGTTGTCCATAGGTGTAAATCCTTTGGTTTGCCGCACTTCTTCATTTAAGTAAATAGCAGCAAATCTAGATTTCAAAGTGAGTGACCATCAAGTTGAGTCACTTAGTGTTCCAAGGTATCGTTATGAGAACTCTAGACAAAACTAAAAATGTTATTTAATTTGTATCTACCAATGCACATTTTTTTTACATTGGGCTACTTGGGGATTATTTAAAATAAAAAATAGATGGAATGAACATTTTTTAAAAATCTTATTAATGGTATTATAAGCAAAAGACCAAGTTACCTCTGAACTTCTTAGGGCATAACAACACATTTCTGGGGATCATATGTATCCAGGCACATAAGTCTCAGTCTTGAAACTGTCCAAACATTTAGCAGCATAAAGAGTCAGGTCAGGTGTAGGGTGGTAGTCCCTGTGCTGCGAAACCAGGGGCATATCAGCCTCCTGGCGAATCAACCATTCTGGTCAAAGGGATATCTTTCTTCTCAACCAGCCAATTCACACCATGGAGGATTGTACTAACCAGGCACTGCCTTCATAGTATGTATTATGTACTATACTATATATGATGTCACAGCCCTCATCAGTGAGGTTGCCAGTGGTGGAAGGGATCCTAACCTGGGTCGGGACTAGGACAGGACCCAAGAAGAATTTGCCTCTACCCCACCCATCCAGCTATAGTAGACTTTAGCCAACAGCACATTAAGGTTCATGAGAAATATTTTTAAAACTCCATTTTATTGGAATTTATTTTATACAGACTTCTAGCCGTTTCATCCTTAGGAGTCCCCTGCTTTAGCAGCATATTTAGCAGCATATTTTTTTGAGATCAGTGGGCAACACGGGTTGTCCACTTTGTCATTCACTTTACTGTTTTTGTCAGTACAAACTTCTATTGACTTTAGATTAGAAGTGGTGACATTCTAAAGTGAGTAGTTCTTAGAATGTTTGTTTAATGTTTTTTTTTCTTCTTGTTAGTAGACGTGAAAGCATTCATGTTGTGAAGAGGAAACGGACAAAATTAGTTCCCTCCTGTTTGGATGCAGTAGCTGTGGTCCTTCTCATGTTGTGTCAGTCAAACAACCACATTGGCTGTAGTGAGAAAGGTCTGACCTTCTCTAGATGCTGAGAGGCAGGCATTTAAAACATTTGTTCCATCAAGTCTAAGGGATGTCATGATTAATAAATGATGACTGTTTCTACCTCACTCCTACGTGTCTTCCCTTTTTCATTACAGAGGTAGAGCACAAGTTTGATAGGATCTCTCCTTAATTTAATCTAAGGTTTTACTTTTCTCCACCTTTTGTATGCTTTACACCCTAGAAAGGAGCCGACATCATAACTTTCTGTTCTCAGGGTCTGCATGGATATTCCTCCCCTATAGTTTGTTTTGTGATTGTTGATTGGTTTAGATAGCTTTTGTAAGGCTGGGTGATAAGGCAGGAGGTAACTACAGTATAGGAATTCAATTACCTATTTGATCTTTGGCAGTCTTTGCCATATATTTCGGCTTCCTTCATTATAAATAGCTCACAATTCCAAAGCAATAGAACTAACAGAAAGGACAAAAGGTAGAATATATATAGGTAAGTGTATTTAGCAATCAGACAATACCTAAACGTGACAGCGCCATCTTTTCATATCTGCAAAGTACAATGATAGTACCTGCCAAGCATACCCTAGTATGTGGATGGATACCGGGGCAGTTGACGTGACTGCACATGACTGATCATACTTTCCATCCCTCCTATTTTTGTCCAGATTGTCCTCCAGAGCTGCTCCACTGCCCTGTTTTTGAAGCATTGGCCTCTATCATAGCTTTGCCCTGTTTTTGAAGCATTGGCCTCTATCATAGCTTTCACATGGCCATGTTGTGACACCTAGACACTCTGGTAACAAATGCATTGTCAAAGAGAGTGCAATCTGCAAAGAAACGAGAGCTCCAAAAGCCGGGTAAGAGGGAGGGAAAGCAAGCAAGCTGCACTGTGAATGGGACAAGGAGATGGAGAGAAAGTATGAGAGAGAGATTAAGTGTATATAAGTGTATGATGTTAGAGTGTGTGCGCGTATCTGTGAATGTGTATGAGTGTGCGTAAGGGTAAGGTATCACAGTAAATATGTGTGTATTAGTGTATAAGAAGAAACGCTGCACACAGGTGCCTCTAACCCTAGTCTCACACCTGGGCAGGTAAGGTAGGTGGATGGTCCTGCCTTGCCTCTAGTTACAGCCCTGGCCATATCTGGGACACTTGAAATGTTGTGGGTCATGCGGTAGATTCGTGCTCTGCTTGTCATCTGTTGTTAAGCTTCGCAACTATTTTGTGATTGCTGGTATAGAATAAACAAGTTTTTATATTTTTTGGTACAGTTTTGTAAAAGGTTTCATTCTTTAAAGTATGAAACCTAATATAATTGTTTTCCCCTTTCTTCCATTGGTATCTAAATTATTTGTTTGTAAATGCAGATAAATAAAACAATATGAAAACAACAATTTCAAGTACACAATAAAGTGCTATTTAACAAGTCAATACTACTTAAACACCAACTATAACCTCATCTTCAGTACAGTGTTTTATTTTAACAGATTTTTATTTGTATCGGTTGCTCTTGGGACAAAAGCTTAGTTATGCGCTGTCCATAAAAGTGTGAAGGATGCGGTCCATTTAATAGTAGTGTATGTTTGTGATATAAATCTATTACATGGCAGTTTTTTCAGTAAACCATTACATTTATTCCTTATTATTTTATCATTGTTATTTTGGTTATTGTTTTATAATCTATCAAACTTTCGGGAAAAAGACGTGTATCTTAAATATCATCCTCAGAAAATGAAAAATGGTAACATTTAGTTGTTGCTCTAATTTATTTTTAAAAAAAGACCCAAATAACAAGAAATTACATTTTATCCCTTGATTATTCTCCATGTTGGGTTTGCAGATTCTGTATTTCTGTGTTTTCTCAGACAGAGTGCTTGCGGAAGTATTGTATTGATCAGGTCTGATGATGAAGAATCCATTGTCGTTTTAAATGTTTATACACTGCAATGTCTAATATTACAGGGCCATAAATTTATAATATAGAAGGGCCTCTCTTGCTTCATGTTTAGCTTCGAAAAAACCCTGCAAAGCTTTTTATTGTATGATCAAATGGATTATCATTTTAAGTGTAATTTTGCTCCCTTTCATCACCATTAGCAAAGCAGATAAAGGTATTTATCTCTAACACAAATTATTAAAATTTGGTGCGAAAAAAATCAGAATCAGTTATAATCTTATGAATTATTCTATATAATACATAACTGTTCACCAGTGTTATTCAAAAATACATTTTCCCCACTAGGATTTATTGTTCCTTTTTTAAATTCCTATTCATTTTATTATTGTACATATATAATACATATAATCCCAGCAGTTTTATGTATATACATTGTAATGGCAGATCCCTTTTACTAACCCCATGTTACCTTTATGTTTCTGATGTGGCCTTTGATTTGTGTTTATCAGGAGCTCGAAGCTTTGTGTACCATACATTATCTTGCCTGTTTGCATAGTGAAATACGTTAAATATTCCCGTCCAGATATATGAATCGAGAATTGTTCTGCACCTCTCACATTTGAGATTATTCTTTCGCTCGTCTTTTGGAATAGTTTAATCCTTGGCATTCCTTAGCTCACCAGTAGGTGGTGCACTTGATAACTGGAAGCATGGGCTTCAAAGGGAGTCCAAAGTGAGACAGCGCTGTTATTAAACTGCTAAAATGATATTTACACTGAGACTCTTCCAGGGGCTCAATTAATTAACTAAAATGATAGTAATGTGGAGATGAAAGCTGCTTTATGATTGGTTCAGGGCGTTCTATCTGGGTTGTGTAAGGAGCATTGCGATGAAAAAACTAAGTAGAGTATGAGAACTATGGGCAAGTCATATAGTCTGTTGGTACTGCAAGCAGGAGCGGACCAGAAATGAAAATCGGGCCCTGTCACTTTAGGGCCGGAGGTCTGTAAATGAGGCACGTGCAGCGACTGGCCAGATCCACAATTACACGTTAACCACACACGGCATGTATTCAGCTGTCTGCCGCACACGATAGGACTGAATGGCAGTAAGTGAGGGGTGCCATCCGCCGCCGAACCACCAAACGTTTCCCCCGTTTGCAGGTCGGCCAGTCATTCTCAAGTAATGATATAATAGAACTGGTACTCATCATATGTTTTTATTTTTTGGAGTATATGTGTAATTTTGAGATGATGCTTGTTAACAAAACATGTGTCACTAATTGAAAATAAGAGGAAGCCTACCAAATAAAGCCAGGTGAAGCTCCAAGTAGCACCTGTGTTTCCATTAATGTATATTCCATGTGACCTAGTGAAATTACAACATTTTTCTTGAAACATTGCCTATGGCTTGACATCAATGGACAGAATCCGCCTTTTTTTTTTCCACCCACTTTCACACTCATCAATGCTTTTGCAGGAGTTACCAAGGAAACAGACAAAAAAACCTCTGCTTTTCGCTGTAACTCCTATAAATGCATTAGCTCTAGCTAAATGAAGACCTATTTGTCATGCAATGGTACGCTCGTAAACCCCATTGCAGTGGAGTTGATCATCTTAACTCCCTTACCTTGCAGTGTTAAGACCAAACCTCTCACACAAACTATGCATTATTCGGGGTAAGCTCAGCCCGCGCTGTAGGGAAGTTCCCTAGGCTTCGTGATTTGAAGCTTATGCAAGTTCACAGTTTAATAAATACCTGGGAAAACAATATTGCCCATTGATCAACATGATGGGGGGCTTGGACCAAGCTGAACACCGGTGTCCTGCAAAGCCCCTTAACCTGCAACAGTGTTTTTGATTGAGCTATAAAACTACTTGGTCTCAGCGTCTCATAATTCACATTGTGCTTGCCATCGGTGAAAATCACTTTGGGTCGGTACTAATTCTTAGGGCTTGGGTCCAACAGTTTTGTAGCTGAGTCATACAGCGGGCTGGATTTAACACCAGACAGGAATATCACAAATAGTTGAATACTAACCACTGCACGCATTTCAATGGAAAATGAATCCTATTAAAAATATATACTTGCCACGTTTTATTAACCGAGATAAGGTATCACCGTTTTTAATCTAATATTTCCACTCTAACTTTATCATTCCATATACTTGAGCACACCAATGTATTTCTATTCGTGCCATAGACCTAGTAATCTAGTATTGTTTATGGAGACCAATTTTAATGTTATAACACCTGGGAATTCTCTGGGTTAAGCATGGTTTCCTTGGGTCTCTGGGTCAGTTTCTTCTTTTTTTCACGCTCTACCCATTCACTTTCTACCCATCTTCCGCCTTCTTCCCTGCTCCCAAGTTCCCTCCTCACACATTGTATCAGACATTGTGGACAAGCCAACTGCTTCAGACCCAGTATGATATGTGAACATTCATTGATACTGAGAGTATAGCTGTATGGACACCAAAGCCCATCCAACATACACATTCATTGTCTGGAAGTTATTTTTTAATTACTGGTTGAAGGAAAATATTGTATTTTAAGTAAGCTTTGTTAATGAGAAAAATCACTCTCCTACATGTTGTTGTTCATTATAATTTTAGTACAACTTAATTAAAAATAATTTACACATTAGAAACAAAACTCATTAAAGTGTTGAAATGGCTTTTTTACTTAGTAGCATCAGCAATTGTATAGAATACAAAGACATTCTGAACAATACCTGATTTCACATTTGTCAAGAATTTTGGTCATTCCCAAGCCTAGGTCACAGGTGGAAAGCGAATTATGAGGCTTAAGGCCATATTAATAGCTATGTATCAACCAGAATAAGTAATATGGAACAAGAATAAATCATTGTATTTACAGAAAATAACTTGTTAGGAACTTTACTGTAGTTTATATATAAATTCCTGCATATTTTTCTCCAATGGAGACATAAAAGTGAGAAAGAACTAATAAGGGATCACAAAGAAGGAATTCCATCCAAGAGATTAAAACCTAGAAAGTAGGATTAAGACATATATTCATTGGGACAGCTGCTCTTCTTGCCAATGTAGATGCGAAATCAAGAAGGATTTTTTCCCTGTTGTGGCATAATTGGTAATTCTTTTGGATCAACTTTAGAACTAGGTATGTGTAAAAGGTTGAACTTGATGGACTGAATTCTTTTTTCAACCTACTATACCATACTACATAACACTGGTCCTTCCCCAATGGTGAAAACATCCACTTGTTTGGAACAAGACATCTGCAGGTCCTTCATCGGGCTGTTCCACTTAGGAGAAAAAATAATTGCGCTCTCTAGCATGTTAAGAAAACAACCCTTAGCAGATCTGTCATTCGGTTCTTTCCTCGGAAGGTTTAACGCAAGCGAAACAATGTGAAAACTTCAGAAGTATTTTAAGATTCTATGGCAACAACCTATCAGTGCTCGCTTCTGTGTCACATGACAACCATTCTTTTTAAAAACTATGTAAGAGTTAAAATATTTCATGATTCAACAGTGCTGGGAGTTTTTAATACTACACTCAGTTATAAAAGTATTTGATCAGTATTAGCAACACCTTTAATACATTGTACCCTGTGCTGCAAGTGAAAACACGCACATTAAGGCCTATAACAGAAAGCTTTAGGTTAAGCTACCTGTTTTTCTGCTAACAAATGACATAGTCGTCTGTAACAATCTTTACATAACAATTACGTTAGTCTTTTGCCCGTTAGCATGTAGTCATTATTTGACTTGATTGGATAATTTGACTTTGATTTGATATTTGGTTGGTGTTCTGGACCCCAAGTATATCCAATTTTGATACAAATCAGTAAAAGAATAGTTTGAAGGATACAGGATGAAGAACGGATACCGTGATCAATATTTCTAATTTCAATGGTACTTTGTGCTAGGTTACTAATCATTTGCTACTAAAATAGTGTGCCTCGTAACATTTCTGTAGATATTTTTAACACCCAAATGTGTGTGTCGGAGAAGAACGCAACCTAGCTTGTAAAGTAAGTTCATTAAACAAACAAATAATTTGCTTTAGGTAAAGAAAAAACATTAAAATTGCATATTCTTTCTTTCATATGATTTTTTTTTTTAATTTAAGGGTTTCATTCTGAAAAATGCCATTTGTTTTTTTGTTTTTTTTATTTGTGGTGATATAAATGCCCAAAGAGGGCCGTTACAGTTTAATGAATTCTCTCAAAATTGTGTGACATTCAAATGACATCTTTTAGTCCAAAGAGCTAGGGACGTATAAATCTGTTCAGAAGCAATGGAGGTTGGATACTTTTTAATCAATAACATATCCATCAAGCGCAGCAGAATAATTGTAATGGAATGGGATATTAAAGGTGCTGCCACTTCTTGCCACATCTACCGCAATGGATTTTGCATTGATGTCTTGCTAATAATATTGGTTCTTCTAGTGGTCTTTATGAAAACTCTCAGGAGGTAAAGATATTTGGAATTGTCGCATTGTGTTTAGGCAGGGATTTTAGCTTTTAAAAACGAGTGATAAAATGTCACTGGAATTTCTTGGATATCATTAAATTATATTTAAACATGGAGTGACGGCCAAAAAAATTTGCTCAATCTCCCTTAAACTAAAATAAGAACCCAGAGACCCAGGGTCAAACCCCCAGAGCTTCCAGTTATTGCGGCAGCATATTCTTGAACTTCCATTGGATATTTCCCTAGTAAATAGGTTCATATTTACCAGATGGGGAGGGCCAATCATTTTCTGTAGAGGTCTTCACATGGAATAGATTGGTGATTGGGGATACTTAATTATATTTTAAACAATTATGTAAAATATCTGTTCCAATATGTTTTTCATTTTTATTCTCTCTCAATACTTGCTGTATGCAGGCAGATTGTAGAGTATCTGAATCATATAATATGATACAAAATAGGACTGAACTGTTACAGTTATGTACAAAATTCCAAGGTCATTGCCAGTTAGGATATAATAGTATAGATAGAGGGTTTAGGCCATGTTGGGCATATAAGTAACCGTGAATTTATACAAAATAGCATAAACTAAAATTTATTCTGCTTCTTTTGGTTTTAATTTTGTGTATGTTTGCGTGTATGTATGTATGTTTGTGTGTATATATGTATAATATATATAAAAATATATATGTGTGTATTTAATATATCCAGCCATTGATTAACCGTACCATTAGTTAAAATTCAGTGTAGACTATGATTGCCTTTTTAATGAATTGCACAAGAATTTAGCATTCAGACTTCTCTGTCAGTCAGGCACTATTTTGATAGCTGTGTCAGGTACGATAGTTGTTCTTTAATGATTAGTGATGATTCAGGAGTTCAGGATGTTTTTAAATATCGCTGCCAAGGCTGGTGTTGAGATGCACTCATTAAACAAAGAGTTTAAAATCCTAATGATCTAGCAAACTATGTAAATGATTGTCTCTCGCTGTACCATGCTTAGCTTAAAAAACATCCTCAGGCCAATCATGTATGTTTTTCTTTCTTTAGAAGAAAGACGAGGATCCTTTCCAAATCTTTGATATTTTCCCTTCTCCGCGATGTGTGAATTGAAGGGAACGAGACAGATGGGCCTGTGTGATCGGGTTACCTGTCACAGAAACACATCTGCCAATGCTATCTATCCTCCTGCATCTCATAGTAACCGACTTTCCTGAGCCCAGAGAAAGCGATTAGCTTGTGAGCGAAAAGTGCCCCATTTCCGATGAATAATGCTGCTAAAATCTGCTGTCCAAGGATGATGTAGCCAACTCTGGCCGAATCCTCGGTATTAGAAGCATTTGAAACTACCCTTTGACCTATGGGTCGGCGCCAAGTGTCCAAACTATTAAACTCGTAACTTATTCAGAACACAAAAATAACCCAAAACATACTTTGTAACAATTGCATCAAAAAGTAGAGATCTCGATAGGACCGCTTTAGTCTAGCTTTCCATTGTTTTACAGAGGAGAGGCCAAGGGTCGAAACGGTCAAGCTTTTCCTGCGTGTAGGGCGGCATCATATAATGCGTAGATAGATGTATTAATGAAATTTATTGAAAACGTATACGGCCCTTCTCGTGTGAAAAATGACTTGGAACTGACCCTTCTGGCAAAGTCATAAGGTTTCAGCGAACCAGAAAACTTCGTTTAGTGAACAAACCCCAAAGGGAAACTATGGAATGTGAGTTCTGTGGCCAAAAAAGCAATCTAAAATAGTCATATAGCCCGACTTCTACGCAATTACAGCCGGATTATAGATATAGCACATAACGAGACAGTAATGTCTAGTTTATGCTTTCGAAAGGACTCCGACGTTGATGTGTATACCTTTGCTGTGCATTAAATGACATTCGGGGCACTAAAGCAATTTTTCTCCCTTTTTGTCTATAGACGATCTGCTCTTTTGTCTATTTTCACAGAAATAACAAAACAGTAAAAAACTGCTTTATGTGTTGTGTTCGTTAAGTGTATGTCCTGGTAACAAGATCACCGGACTCCAGGCCTCATAGGATCTGCCGTAATTACCGGCAGGAGGTCAGAGCTATATCAAGCTGGCAGTAATTGCTGAGTATTTTTCTTCTCTGTGGAAGTGTGGAACCTTTTTCTCATAGCTGCGCACAATAGGGTCCCACTGCAGCCCCTCCTACCCAGCTAATTAACAGGACACTGAATGCTTGTCCAAGGACAGATCCCAAGCAGATGGCATTAGGGAAGAGGGTATGGAGCTGTCTCTTGACAAGGGGGTACATAGAGAGAGGGAGAGAGACTAAACTCCCAGCCCTTTTATGCAAATAAAATTCAAACCCTTTTTTAATGCAAATTCAAGTATTTAAGTATCTCCAGGCCTCATTTATTTTCAAATGCAGGCACATAATATCTCAATAAGTAATCTGGCCAGAAGAGCTTGCAGTTCATTTTAGCAAATTGGGGTGCCAATTAACCCTTTTTGTATCTGCAGATAAAGATTAAACCTATACCCTATGCAAGCAGGCAAAGCAGGTAGAAAAGAAGCATTCAGCTGATTCACGGTGCCATTTGTCATCTATGTATAATATATATATATATATATACACACACACACACACATCGGTAGCAAACTGCCATTTACATATATGGCTAAAAATCTAAATATTCGTAAAGATATTTATTTGTACTGCTATCTGGAGGTTGAACGTATAATGAGAGCAGGCCCTTTTTGATGTTACCAAGTGCACAGTGGAACGCTGATTTACAAATCTGAATCATTCATTCCCGATGAACACCCCAATAAATTGGAGCGAGCGGTTTGTTTAATCTCAGAAAGGTATATCGCTGTGCGTTTAAGCCCTGATATATCCCCTTCTGTGTCAGTACAGCTGCAGTGTCTCTCTGCAATGTTAAGTGGGTGTATTGACAGATTCTATCTATTGATAGCATCCATTTACCCGCTCTGTTTATTTCTGGTGTCACACCAAGTATCAGTTTGCTTCGGTGATCCATACACAGTGCTTTCTCTTTATTTATTTATTTTTTACTGTTTGTCATCTTGTCATTAACTCTTTAAATGCTAGGAGAATGAAAAAAACACCCAGAATTGATACAGTTTTAACTTTTTAAGCAAGCAAAATGGCTAAGGTAGTCTTTGTGTATCTTGGATTAGTGAATGTTAAAGTGCATCATATAGTAATTAAAATTATTTTATTATGAATATTGTATGATGCAAACTGTTTGAAACTTGCATTAAATTAGTATATGGCTCCTTTACCCCCAGGGTTGCCCTACCATAAAGGCTAAGTAATAAGTTGCCTAAGAGATTGGTCTAGTAGAGGTCACCATCAGGAGGTTCTGTCCTATGTAAGCAAGCAAGCAAGCAATGCATGTAGACGGGGGTCCCAGAGACCGATTAGGGGGCTAGAATCCTTAGAGACTGTCTTTTCTGTACCAGAATGTCAATTGTGGGGAACAGCAAGCTCTTTGGTAGAATTTCAATGAATGAATGTTACATAGGGTCCTGAACACTCTACAAATGAGACCTCAGGCCTTTGACATCTTATTGGACATTTGTGACTGTGGTTGGCTTAATTGATTGTGCTACATTTGTGTATGTTTAGTTCTATTTTCAAGGAGACATTTTAGATCCTCAACATTGTATACAGTAGCGGTAAGGCTTCCCAATAAAACTTGTAGAAGGCTCCATATTTGTATTATGCCATAGTTTTTATCTCTGCTTTCTAGAGTTTCAAATGATTAATTTTCTTGCACTTCATCATCATATCTATAGAGGTGTTTGCTACATTTTTACTGGAAGACTTTATGCTCACTGCCAGAAACACCTGTTTATCCCAAGAGGTGAGCAAGGCCCTATGTGTCCAGAAGGATGCCACAAGTACCAAATACACAAAGGTGGAGGAAGAGCTTAAGATCGCTTGACTTTGACTTGGATTTATCTTATTTGTTGTAGCTGAGCCCACGTTGCCAGGGAAAAGGGTGGTTGACCTAGATTTCCCAAGAAGCTCATAATGGCTGCCACTTGAGACAGAGTAAAGGAAGATCACGGATGTTTTAATAGATGGTGCTTATACTTTCTTAAAGTTTCTGTGCTGTTCATATATGATAAAACCTTCAGATGAAAGAATAAAAATGACCAATCTACAAAAGTTTAAATTCTTAAAATGCTAGGAAGTGCAATTCATGCTATAAAAAATATATTCATGGTGTAGGGAAAGCTCTACAATTGGTGACGGAAAAAAACAAAAGTGGGATTATTCGCATTATAA
Source organism: Spea multiplicata (assembly GCA_009364415.1). Classification (NCBI taxonomy): domain Eukaryota; kingdom Metazoa; phylum Chordata; class Amphibia; order Anura; family Pelobatidae; genus Spea; species Spea multiplicata. The sequence continues at coordinate 31,655,516 of VKOC01000008.1, forward strand.
TATATAAAGAACTCTGTGATTCAGTAGCACATAAGGTGCACCTGGTTCTTTAACAGCCCAGAACTTGGAAATTGTTGAAACACTGATGCATAGAGTGTAGTTAGCAAGCAATTTGTAAATAAGCTATAGCAACATTCACTGCTTTTTCGCACCCAACACCAATTGATTTTTTTTTTTAGCTTTTATATTTGAGTTGCAAAGACTGTTCAAATCGAATTGCGTTTATATGTTGATCAAATTCTGTTGAGATATATAGCTTTTTTTGTCCATCATTTGTGCCCTGTTACTTTTACAGGAAAATGCTTCGAAAATGTTTGTAAGCAAATGTTGTCCCATTAACAGTTCTCATGGTCATGAAATGTGCCATTTTCTCAGATTTTACTCATCTTTCAATTCGTGGCACCCCTGTATACAAAAATTTTGAAAAAAAATCTGTTTTCTGTTTTTCGCTAAAGAAATTTATCAATTATATGATCATTTTTCTAGAGTGTGGGAAGTATGAATTACCATGTATCCCTTGGGTTTGCCTATCTTTAGCAGACATTACTGGTAGTTGTGGAATTAAAATGTTCAACCCATTTGGTACCTCTCTCACGAACCTATTTAAACTTTAATTCAAGCTGGAGATTTTTATAAATATGCCATACAAAATGAAACACACCATCCATCTCATTTTCGATATTTGCAGGTAAACTGTCAACAAATGCAAGATTGGGAAAAAGTTTTTACTAAATTCAACCCGGAGTTGCAATCCCCCCCCCCTCCTAAAAAAAAAAAAAAAAAAAAAAAAAAACCGCTCTATTGCATGCACTGGACTGTAGGAGAGTTGACTTGATGAAAATGAGACTAGGGGAGGCCTCTTCCCATTTTTTGGGTTATGTTCACGTACTGAAAGAAATAACCCTCAGGTGTTATAGAATCCTAGCTGTACCCCATAACAATCCCAAGGATACGAGGTTACAGTGCATTTAAATACCCTATGGGAGACTTAGGGCTCATAACAATATACTTAAAGGGAAGAAAGGGCACTCAACCGCAACTGCTACATTGAAACAAACGACGAGTGTGAAATCAATACACAAAACACATTACGTGGTGCTTATTTTGTTTCTCTCTTGTCCTGTTCTGTATTTGTGCATATGGAAGAATAAGGCTTATTGATTTCACACACTATCTGTTTCCTTGTAGCAGTTGTGGTTGAGTGCAGAATCTTCACTATAAATATATTATTTGGATATCGGTGGATGTCCTATAAAACAGGCATCCTGAGCAACCATGTAGAATAAACGGGCCCTCTGTGTCTTTTAATTTGTTCGTAGCAAGTCTGGCATTTACTGGTATGTTTTTATGGTCATCTTGTGCCCTGCAGGATGAGAGGGTTAAATACAATATCATTAGGGGGTATATAACTTTTGGGCTGCCCTAGACCTGGCTCAGGGCAGCATCCTCCATGGTCAGCATCCAGGTAGAATAAAATGTGCTGTTTCTTATCATGTCCTACCTCTCTGTCTTAAAGGCGCACGGCACCTTTTAATGAGCTGGCACAGCCTCCATAGCGTAAATAGGCTGCTTGGGAAGATCAAAGATCTCCCTTGTAACGGTCTCATTGTGCAGTGAGACACCGGGCATTTGCCCCTGGTTTTCTACCATGGGGATGGCCATCCACTTGGACATGCCAGCCTAGGCTAATGTTACTGGCCCCATACCATGCTTATTTGGATGGTGAGGATAAATTGTCATTAAGCCTTTGGAGATATAGTTTATCGTCCACTGACTTGAATACTATTAATATCATTAAACAGGTGGCAGGGCCAGGGAGGCAGCCAAATTGGGGGACATATCACACTCTTTGGACAGTCAGGCCCCCTCCTCAATAAGCTGGTCTATGGGGGCTGTGCCAGCTCAGTCTGTGAAACACAGAGCACCAGGATATTACGTCATTCATGAATTCATGGGCAGTCAGAATAATCCCTGAGTTTACTTTTTTTTAAAAAAAAAAAAATGTGTATGTATGAATACTTTTTCCTCTTGACAAAGATAAACTTTTAAATGAACTAATGTGTTCCACATGGTAGGGCTCAATATATGTACTGTTGTAAAGCTGGAGGTTCACAATGTAATACCTGATGGAACATGATCATGTATTAGAGGTAGAGTAGGCTGGTGGCAGAGCAGGAGCCAGGCTATTGGCAGAATCAGTCCCTGGACTGGGCTTGTTGAGCCTTACTGATCCAGAACCTAAGGAAAGGTCTGAAAATACTTAAGACGAACGGTTTCAACTTTGGCTCATATCCTGCCATTCTTGACAAGCCAGGCTATAGTTTTATATATAATTATAAGCTTTTTCATAACATGCTTAACAACATCATAACATCATGGTGTGTTTGGTGCTTTATGGCAGTGGAAAGGAAACTTTAAATACAAGGAATTTATGTGATCTCTGGTAGGAAGGTGAATTTTACAGAGGTTACAGCATCCTCTATCATTTTCTGCTTTTAGCTCCATCTCTGTCCTCACATCAGAGGCTCTTAATGGTAAAAGTACTTGAAAAGTACTGTAGAATGCTAGTTTCTAAGATTTAGTGTTTCATAGAACGCTTTTTATACAGTGCTGTAAGTTGGAAATGTTGGTATGCACTATGCAGACTGAAAGATATCACAAGTCTATAGCAATCCCGTGGTGATAGCCTTTAATGTGTTGAAAGGTTGTTCAGTGTTGTGTTCTCCAATATTGTCTCATCTTCTCTGCTGTGTTTACTGGAGTGTTTGTTTTGCCATGTCAGAAAATCACTGCAATCACTACATATTATATTTTATGCTGTGAAAAATATGGATCAATGGATTTATAATCTATCACTGCATTCTTTTTGTTTCATAAAAATGTGTGATAAAAATACAAGGAACCTAGTGGATGCCTGATTGGCTGTCCTGCTAGATCTCAGTTTTTAGGTGTTCTCAATAATTCCTCTTCCCCTCCATTTCCACTTGAGGCTACCCATGACCCATGTGCATCCAGCAACTATTGCTGATCCCTGACAAAACTCCTATATGAATAAATAGCATTTTCCTGGCCATCGTACAGTCATGTGAAGAAGAAAGTACACCCTCTTTGAATTCTATGGTTTTACATATCAGGATATACTGTAATAACAATCACCTGTTCCTTGGTGTTAAGTGCACTTAATCAACACTGGAAATTGTTGTTTCTTTATGTGGCAGAAATAGTAGGTTTTAAACCAACTGGACTCTGCAGTCTCCGTCATATTATTTTAGAAAGAAGGCACTAATAAAATATATATTTTCAATATAATTGGAAGAACAATCACATTTTTTTTGCAGTGTGGTGCACCCTCAGAAAGGAATTGGCATATAGCAGCAAAAGCACTGCTAGCCACGTGCTGTGCCACAAATACATACCATATAAATTAAACAGAGTTCTGGCTGTTACGCTGCATAGATGATGACATTGCTGTATTAGTATATTTGCTTTTATCCCCCTGAGCCCCTTGCCTTTTTAGGGAAGTTTAACCCCATCACAACATACAAACGTTTTCAACAAGGGCAGCAGAAAGTCCAAACATGATCCAGTGAGGCCGTGTTGTCACAAAGCTATTTTTAATACCTGCTTGTTCCTGATCTGCAAGTGAATTGTGCTTAGCTTGCCATGCTTCTTATCAACCCGTGGAAGGACTAAAAGAAGAGTTGCTGAATAATTTATGGGAGGCAATTTTCTTCCAGCCACTGACTCATCAATCACAGCTGTCTAATGAGACAAATTTATTCACTGCAAGCGAGATACTGGTTCCATAATATTATTATTATTTTTATATTTGTAAGGTACCTTTCAGCTTACAGGCATTTATACCAACACCTGGAAATGTGGCATTCTAAAAGTGGCACTAAACTTTGGATGGTCCAGTTATAACCTTGTTGCAGCTTTTGCCATAAAGATGTACAAGCACTGGTGTAACTAGGGGGTCAAGTGCGACCCCCTTTTTCCCGTCTCCTCATACAGATTCAAAATTGCTTAGAAAAGGCCCTACCTACCTGGACCACACTGCTCCAAGTCAGAAGAAGCCCTTCTAAACTATTTTGAATCAGTACAGGGAGACAAGAATGTCTCTGGGGCACATTATGTCATGTGACCCTGCGGGGAAACCAAGCAGCTGGAAGGAAAGCTGCAGGAGTGGTGAGAGGTAAGCGGGGGCGGACAGGGGTTGTGATATATGTCTATGGGTTTATATTTGTGTGTGTGTGTGAGCATGGATGTGTGCGCGTGTGTGTGAGCATGGATGTGTGT
>VKOC01000008.1:31689221-31701651 GCA_009364415.1 Spea multiplicata
TATATATATATATATCAAAATATTGATACTTAGACCATTCTTATTCTTGTATAGCGTCCCTAGATTGGGCTAATATACGAATGAGGTCTTGTATACACTGGCATAGTCTAGGCTGACTAGGCCTATCAAAGGGGTGTCGGTTTGGGTGATCAGGCTCCCCTTGTAGCATCACCGTTCAATGGGCTGGTTGAAAGGGAGATCACTGCTCTCCTCAATCACAACATTAACAGAATGGGGTACTACGGAACATCCCACAAAAGACTCACCCGCAAGTAAAGGATGTGGAGCAACAACTCATTGATGTTCTTGTGTGTTCCCCACCATAAGAATTTTTTTTTAGGGGGGCAGTTTATTAGTACTATAGTTTAGTTCTGATTAGGAATTCATTATTCCATGGGAAGAAAAAAAAAACTCAAGAGAAACTCAGGCTTTTGCTATCAAATGGTTACATTTTCTTTTCTTGGCACGCTGCCTTGCTCATGAAGAGGGTTATGTCTGCTTTCATAATGTAAAACACTGGGAAACGTTTCACTAAAAAAAAAATGACATGCTAAGGATATGGTGAAACATTTTCAAATAAAAGCCAAGAGAAATGACCTGATGGCTTATTAATTGTTTAAAAGATGCTGTAATATTGCACTCCCTGTGTATACATATTGATTCCATCTGACATCGTGGAGATGAGGACTGAAAAATCTTGCCTCTTACCTCGTGTCCCTCGGGAAAACTATTTCCACTCCTTGTTTATTTTCTCTGAATGATGTGGGATGTCTCTCTTTTTCCTCTGCTATGAGATCATACTTGGAAGCCCTGTGCTTGTTAACCACTTCCCAGAAAATGCACAAACATTTATACTTGTAAGGTACATAAATATACAGGTTCTGTGTGATGAGGGTGAGGCATCAAAAGCAATCAAACATTTATTATTGCAGTTTAATTAATGTCTGTATTTTTTTTTTTTTTTTAATTTAACCCAGTAAATGCACAAAATAAATGTTTGTAATGGTTTTTTTTATATATTATATACAATAGGATTTTGTGAATAAATTTAGAAGCAGAACTGTCAACGACATTAAAAATGTAAGAAATAGAAAAATTTCTTATAAAGATGACGCTTAAAACAATCTATTCGTGGGTTGTCTTAAATTTTACACTACGCTCCATGAAAAATATCGAAATGCATGGACAGCTTGTTGGAGTGGATATCCTCTGCTTGTCCATCAGCAAGTTTCAATTAGAGATGTTCTCTCTTTCCCTAAGTAAAACAAACTGTTTACTTATAAAACCACACTGTTTACCCCAGCCGCGGAGTGAGAATGGGCCACCATCTTAAATTCATCAGTGAAAAGGTTTTAGGATATAGCAAGGGTCAAAAAATTTAACCTAAGTGAGGTAGGCCTAGTCTTCTAGTTTCAGTAAGAGGCGGTGGTATTTTTTACACAAATCAATGGAGACATTATAGAATCAACCCAAACTCACTTGTTGTTGAAAAAGCTCAGAAACGGGATCCGACGCCCCGTATCTTTTTTTCAGTTGGGTATTAAATTTTTCTCCAGAGAATAATGTCATAGTCATTTTTAATGGACAAGGAAAGCTTAGGTAAGATTACCAAAACGCTTGGACGTAAAAGCATCTTGGATTACTCTATGAGATGATGCTGGCAGGACTCCACCGTCGGAGGAACATTGGGAGGAGGAAGGGGTTTGACACGCTCAAACTTTATAGAATTGGTGGTCTGCTTATTTCCATGTGTTGGTAGTTAATGTAAAAGTTTCAGTGTTATGTTGAGTTAAACCCATATTTTTTTATTAAAATATATTTAGGACAAATAAAAATGTTTAAAAAGGTGCAGTTCAAACCTTCTCCCTGAATTAAAACATATTTTTGTAAGAAAATAAGCTAAAAGAAGACAGTGCAAAGAATAATACAGGGTATAAAAAATATTTATTTTAATATAAAGAACACACAGAAAAAAAATAAATAAATATCAAACATATAAAAGACAAAATAATAAGCAGAATTTATACAGAAATATAATAGCCAAAGGAAAAAAAAAAAATCCAAATAAAAACCAAACTCGCTATTGAGTTTGTTATGCTGCCGCCCGCACCAAATGCAAGACGCATTTTGTTCCAACGACTGAGGAAGTCATTGGAACGAAATGCGTCCTGCATTTGGCGCGAGCCTGGCAAGCATAACTAACTCAATAGTGAGTTTTATTTCCAATTTCACTGTTGTATGATCATTTTTGCTTTGGATTTTTTTCCTTTTTGGATACATTTTTGAGATATAAATATATTTTTCTGTATAAATTCTGTTATTTATTATTTGGTCTTGTTTATATGTTTTGATATAAGTTTTTATTTTTATTTTTTTGTATGTTTCTTTATAATAAAATATATATTTTTATACTTGTATATTATCTTAGCGCGGCCTTTTTTTAGCTCATTTTCTGTCATTATAGGTTTCCCTGAAAGTGGAACTCCATAATTCCTCAGGACTGGCTGCTTTGCTATTAACGTCTAAAATACCGAACACTATTTCCCATCTTCTTTTTTAACTTCTTCCCACTGATAGATATAAGACTGGCTATTATTTAAATTCACATATTTGGTTTAGATTCAATTATTTATACCCAACAATTTTATTTTGAGTGGTAGTGCTTTATATTTCACATATATATTAGTTTATTTTCTTCCTTTTTTATACATATTTTTGGGATAATATCAGCTCTGTATTTTTAGTTTCATTTTTTTGGAAGCAAATGCAGCATTTTCCTAGTTCTGTTAAATGCCCAAACTATTCTATTCTGTTGGGAATACTCAATTGTTTTAATGTGCCTCCAGGAAAAGAATACATATACCAAAATACAAGCACAGTATAGCATGTATTCACAAAATATTCAGAAAAATATGTATTTGATGGGGTCATGCACTAATCATGATTTTCAGCTGCTAATAGCAGGTGCAGCCATTGTATGCCCTTTGTGTTAATCAGTTGTAGGCTTTCAGTAACTCTTCCCTTCCATTCAGGCAGTTCAATCAATCACGCCATTTCTTACTAATCCACCACTGGAAACTAAAGAACAATCCTAACATTTGTGAGAATACCCTGCAAACATGTACACTTGGGGGTTCTTCATGGTCAGAGTTGGGGACCACTGAATTAAACTATAAACCTGGAGAAGTACATATTAAGCATTTATCTTAATTTGGTTTTTCAAAATGAGCGATCCTACTGACTAAATGTTCTATGGAACCATGAGTAGCAGCCAAAGCTCTTATAGATAGGTAGGTTGGATATGAGGCTGAGGGGTGGTCCTAATAGGAGACTTTAAATGGTCAGGCATGGGTAGAACCTGGACAAGAAGCAGGTAGGTATTGGGCAGAGTATGGATGTGATCAAACACCACATCCTCTTCAGATATTCTACACATTGGAAGACCCCTCTCATATAGGAGCAAGAGAGTGCAGACCGAATAGATTTCTACAATGGATAAGGAGATTGTTAAGGGATACACTTCCAGGAGATAAGAAACACAAAATAATATAACAGAGGAGAAGTGTGTAGCTGCATCACACTATTGTACTTGTATATTGTGCAGACACAAACTATAATTTTAATAATTGTGGTCCCCACTGAGTCACTTTGCAAACTGTGTTGGACCGTCCTTACAGTAAATCAAACTCCACAAAATACAACAAGGTGAGATTTTGGACTACCATATGCTAATGGCACGGAACACATTGTTAGAAGAGTTAAGCGAATAGCTATCGGAACATATGCTCTAAGGCTTGTGAAAGCAGCTCCTGAAAGATTAGAGAGGAAGACTCTCTAGTTCTCAAGAGGAAAGGCCAAAAGGTCACATTATGTCAATGAGGGTCAAGGGGGTTCTTTAACTAATTGAGTGTTCTTTTGCTTCCTTTGCCAGCATTAACCTTTAACCCCTTTCTTGCTGTAGGGGACAGGCAGAGCAAATAATAGGTTAATTTGGACAAAAGAAGTTTGTCCTTCGAAGAAGAGCACATCCTAACATTGAGGAGCATATGAAGATGACACCATGTGTAAGATGTTCACTGGCATAAAACAACAATAACCCTGATCCAACTGCCTGAACTTCCAAATTAGCTTTTTCACCCCTTTCAGATAAAACCATCAGGTGACACATGGCGTACGTGTTCTGGAGAAACGAAACAGGCATTAAAGTTTTTATGCTGTATTACATATGATTTAGTTGCCTATATAGAATAAGTCTAGACAAGTATAAAAAAAATTAAAAAAAAAGGAAATCTTCAAATGTAATTCTTTTTTAAGAATCAACAGCAAAGCAAGTTAGGGTACTACCTATGGCACTTGTCAAACTCTGAGGGTCTCAGTATATGCTGCAACAGGTATTGGCTTTGTTAAGCAAGGGTGGTAGCCAGGGGGTATATGAAGGGGCGGCATGTGGGGCCGGGGTATATCAATTTAAAAAGAAACATTTTCCCACCGATCGTTCCCCTAATTTTTTTTGTATTAGCCGGGTGCTCAGGTTTGAGGCTGGTGTTATTGTGTTATTTGGGGGCAGGGGGGGACCGAAAATTGGACGCTACTTTAGTCATGTGCCGCATCCATTATACTATGAGGTATTATCTAGTTATGCAGCCCTTACTTTTTATATGTTAATTATTTCACATACAATTATATGTGAGAGCAAAATTTAGAGAATGTCAGGAGATGTGGCTTAATAAACATCTTAGCCTGGCCACCAAAGGTCACAAATATCAGAGATAAAAATTAGAGTCTAATTATCTCCAAACAATATTACGAGCTACATAGCTTCAATAAATGGCTTGAGTTATCACAAACACTGACAGTTTACCCGTAACCCAAGGAGTATCCGTTCCCCTTTTGGGTATGGGAACTTAAGCTCTTAATTTAAAACGCAATTTTCTTTTTTAGCACGGATTATTTACTATTGCGGTTATACGAAGCAGCAAGGCCGCTAACTAATACAATCACTCAACGCTGGGGTCTTTCCAGTATTGTCAGTTAATATGTCGGGGTGGTTGGAGGTAGTAAACCAGAGGTAGTAAACCAGAGTCTGTGTACATGAGCAGACAAATCTTCATTAGTGCCTGACATCCAGCCCCTACGCACACCCTTTTTTTTGTTACAAGTAAGTGTCTTGTTTGAATTTATATTTCTCGGTTACCATTACTTTATTCAAAGAAAGTTGATTTCGAAAAGGCTGAGCTGGAGATCCAGCAGTTTGGGGGTAAGCAGATTACAGCTTGCCCAAGCTTGACGATGAGGGCAATTAATGTTTTTCTTCCCTTCGCTACTTCTTATCTCTGTAAAATAGAGTTATCTGTATTATTCAACCCGAAATCAAAGTGAGTGGAGAAACCAAGTTTATGTGTCAGATGACATGCGAGTAAGGTTGTCAGTAACTGTACCTTGATCCATGTTTTGATTGCACAAAAACAGCAAAAATGTAATTTGATGTTTTTATATAAATATGATAAAATCCTTTTTTTTTTTATACAGTCGTCATGTTCCTAGTCATCCATATATAAAGTAACACCAAGCTATTGACATCTATTGAAGAGATACTGGTACCTATAGGACTGATAATAATGATGATTTTGACAGTCTGGCAAAGGGGTTACAGGGACATTACGGACAAAGTATCGGGGGTCTGTAATCCTAAAAAGAACCCGACTTTAACCCCTTCTGCACCAAGTGTAAAAAATGTCGAGGCTTGGTAAGGACTTATGGTGTTTTTATAATACAGTATTGGCACACATTTTAGATGTACCTGAAGTTAACATGCCTAGTTAACACACTGAAGTTAACCAATATCTTCATTAAATATTCTGCAAAGAGCAAGATAGTCTCAAACATTCTCTTACTCCACCACAGCCCAGTAACAGGAGAATATTTACTTATGACTCCAGGAAAGATTATGCCATCAAAGCAAGAGAAGCTCCCAAATCACCCTGGTGCGAGTGATTCAGAGAATAAAATTGTAGGTACTACTTGTTACAGCTTTGTAATTCTTCCTGTAGTTTAGGGGCCATGGGTTCCAGAAATTCCCCAATATTCATGATCTCCTGGGGCAGAACTAACAGCTCAATAGAATGCATACGCTACGTAACTGCGTTCACAAACCCAAACAAGCATATGTGTAATAAAACTGCTTGTGGGTATAGGAAAGAAAAGGTATTAGTAAGATCTGTGTGACCATTCCTGCCCATTATGTTATCACTCACTTATTGTCAAGTTACTGATTGTTGTTGATTGGTTCTGACTGCCTTTGGAAAAGGTGGGTACAGAGAAGGGAGAGAACCTTATGACGGGAAAAGGATTAAATAATGCCACCTTTACCACTCTGCAGCAGATTTAAGCTTTTACAAGGATTAAACTAAAACAGAAAGAGTAACAGTGATCCTCCAAAAAAGCAAAAGCTATACATAATTTTAAATTAGTCAATTCTACAAAAAGCCGTTGGTGCCAGTTCTACTATAACCAATGAGTACTAATAACTGGTTCCACTGACCAGATAGATAGATATAATATGCAGTGCAAGGGAGAAAGATAAGGGCACATACACATGCCTTCTCGTTTATACCTACGTTCATTACTCATCCAAGATAATAAAGACTGCTTTCAAATTAAACTGGCATTAGAAAAACAATGCCTCAAGCCTGCTGAAAACTTGAAAAATGAAAGGTTAAATAAAGCAGCCTGTGTGAGGTTCCACATAAGTCCAGTTTGTGTACAAAACTCTTTCAACATTTGGGATACACAATCTTCCACAGTCAGGGGGGCAGGACAGCTTGGAATGTAACAGGGAGCGAGTTCCAGCTGTGCGGTTTTACCCCCACTACATGGATACGGCTAAAAAGCTTGACATAAAATTTGATGTCTTTTTAAAGGTTTTTCTTCTGGAGAGAAAATCTAACTACCTTTCACATCCATGTAACCTTAAAACTGCACCCAATCTATTATAAAACACAGCAAAAACTGCCTAAGTTTTGGACAAGATTGCGGTATACAAATCAGTGGTTTACATAAAAGATTTGGTAGAGTCCCACCCCAAGCCATATGTCCAACCATACCCTATATAAAATGTTGGGAGGTATGTGCTATTCGCGTAGATCGTCTCATAATTTATGATTGTATGTGTACAGCCATTTTTACAATTTCACACACCTAACATTTCTAACCATTCCTCCGCTTCCTCTCTAAGAATCTCCCATCATTGTTTTTCCCACTTTTCATGTCCCTTAGCAAGACCACTCGCCCTCTGCCATGTTATCCAAATATTCCCAAATGTATGTCTCCCTTGATTTTCTTTAGTAAATTTGTAGCCCTTCTATTCATCTGCCATTTTTGACTGGAAAGGAAATAATTTTCAATGTTGGTCGTCAACTTGGACAGACCTTTTTCTCTTTGTCCATCATTCTAGCCGTCTCCCACAGTCTGTGTAGGCAGAGGAACAGACTGGCTCCCTATCATAGCCCCTATACTGTGAGCTGGTCAGTTGAGATCTTCTGACTTCTCGAAACAACCTACTGAGAATGGGGGAAGCTAACATGAAAATCTTTCATTTCACGGTGTATCCATGTATGCCATTCCTCCCCACTTCTATGCATCTGCAACTTCTTCCAAGGTAAAACTACCTGCATTCAGTGGAACTGTCCTCTCCTGTCTCTGTTGATGGGATGGTCCTTTGAAGTGGCCTTATACAGTCCTTATGGACAGTATTAGAATATAAATCTCCATTCTAGAGTAAATTAATCCAGTTTAGCTAAAGGTCTTTGCATTCTTTCCAATTAAGATAAGTTGTATGAATTGGACCCCAGATGCATATCTACCAATGTATTTTTTATTTGATCCAATTCAGGGCTACACAACTTCGGTCCTTGAGGGCTGCAAACAGCACATAGTTTTTACATTTCCAATTTTGAACACAGGCATTTTGATTACAAATTAATTAAACTACATGTGTTTCAGGCAATGGATATGTAGGATTGTTTGTAGCCCTCAAGGACTGGAGTTGTGCAGCCCTGGTCTTATTGAAGCTTGTTTAATTGAGCTTTCCCATAACTGTTCCTTCTTAATTAGAGGTATGAGATTATCTAGCTGCTTTTCTTCTTTATATGCTAACATATACAGGAATAACCCACATAAGGCTGCCCAATGGGATCAGCATTAGAACAGGGCTACTGCAGACTGTATTGAGGGCCCCTCTTTCCACACGTATGATCTAAATAGCTTTGTCTCGGAACATGTCACTGTGTATGTGTGAAATCAGTAAAGCAGATTTATATTATGGGGGAAAAAAAGATTAAAATAAGTCAAATGTCGCACAGAAATTGTCCATTCATGAGAATAGGATTGGCAACATCCAGCCCATGAATTCAGGTCAACCCAAGTGGTCTATTAAAAAAAGCAGCCCAACACGCACCTGGCAGAGAACATGCTCCATGCGCTCCATACATTTCTGTGCAAAACACAGATACAGAAAAAATATATATATATAAAAGACTCAAACTATGCAGAAAAAGGATCGAGCCATCATTAAAACAGCACATAAAGTGCTTCTTACTTATTACCTGGTTGGAATAGGTACAATTGTTGTAGAACAATTAGAAAAGGTAGTCAAAATCTTTAAGACTATTCCAGCGATAATACCCCCTGCCCACCTTGTGAATTCTCCCTATTATCAAACCACATATTAATTATAGAAATCATTAGCAGAAGATTTTTAATAATGCCCACTTTAAAAAGAGCTTGCATGTGCAATACGAATCCCCAGGCTCCCTTAAAAACACCTAGACTGCATTTACTGTATAAATACCGATTGCGCCTAATGTGTAGGTGGTTGCTGGCCAGAGGTGGGACACCCATTAGAATGCATACATTGATATGCATTGAAGTTCTAGACTTGTTGAATTAGGTAACACAGCTTCAAAGTTTATGAAGGAGAAGGAAAAATGCAGGAGAAATCCTAAAGTGAGATCGAAGCAGAGTAGCATCACAAGCCATGACCACAGAATAATTACTGAAGGAGCATAGTGACCCCCAGTGTGTATGTCTGTGTATGCATATAAGTGAATGTCTATGTGTCACTCGCACCATAGGCCTCAGCAATTTTAGATGCATTTAAATAGCCCAAAAAAATAAAAGCAAGAACGTGAAATTCCAGATTCTTTAATGTGGAGATTATTTTTTTGTTGTTTTATGGTTTGTTTTTGTTTTTTTTTTTTTTTTTTTAAGTAGAACTTGGCAGTATAACTTTTTTGGGAGAATTTGTTTAGTAAAGTGTTAACAAAGTTTGATTAAATATTAAGGTAATATTTCATCTTGCTAGAGATGATTTAAGTAGTAGTAGTAGTGTGATGGCATGTGCGCCTTACCAGAAGTAACATAGTAACACCAACTGATTACTTTTTTTTTGTCATTCCAACCAACTGGGGCCCAACTTTCAACCCATGAAAGGAATATCACAATGGAAACAAATAATCATGCAAGTCCTATGACAAGTGATTAAGAAAGTATATGGAAGTTGTTCTTTCGATTTATAAAAACAATTTCTTTAATACAAACTACATACCTAGGAGCACCCCAGTTTTAGTACTAGAAGTGGTGGCGGTGGGTGGTGCTGTAAGGCGAGCGGGCAGTTAAAAGTGACAGACATCTAGTTTTCCCGATTCCAAAACTAAAGAATGCATGCGGTAAAATACATCGGTGCCCGTCCCAAATGATCTTTAGTATGGAGCTGGCTTGGACCTTTAATGGGACATTAGCCAAGATAGCCAGCAGTGGGCACAAGCCTTTCTCAAACTTTAGATACGGAGAACATTTTTTTCCCCACACTTGATTTTTATTCATATTGGTTTATTCGATCGTTAAAAATTAAATTTTTTAAAACAAGAGGAGGTACATATTATTCACAAGCACAAAAACAACATAACTGTTATGAAGTGCTTTTCTGCTTTACCGGGTTATTCCCAAGCTACTTTGAGTGCCCTTTAAATGAAAACTTCAAGAAACTGATCTATATGGACTGTTATTCCTCATTTGTGGTAAAAAAAGAGAAAACTATTTTTTCTATAAAAAAAAAAAATGAGAATAGCAGGAGATATAATTAAACTCATTTGTATATTATATATAAATATCTCAATTACTAATGCAAATTTTATAATAGGCAATTATTATTTAGTTTTTAGTATAGTAAAGTCATATTAAAAAAATGGAACAAAAATTGATTAAGCTCATAAGCCAAATAATGTAAAACTCCATTAAATACTTTCACAAATGTTTTTTCGATTACTTTCATTATCAGTCACGACATGTGGTGTTTTTTTCTGAGCTAGAAGGAAACAAGTAGAAGAAAAAACGTAATTTAATAGCATGTAAAAAGGCACCTGTTAACTACGAGTTGGTGAACTGGCGGGTGCTAAGCTGGCTCGCCAACAACTGAAGGAAAGTCCTTGCGCTCATCTCTACGGATACACAAGAGGACCAAAATAATAAATACAGATGAAAAGTTAGCTTGGCCCCAGCTCGCACTGTTCCATCAATGAGCCAGACCATGCCATGCATTCATGCGGTTGCGCAGAGATTATCGAACTTCAATCTATTTTTTTACTTGTTAATTTAACTAAATTACTGCATTTATTGAGCATGATGCATTGTTTATAGACACCCTGCAGGTACTAACATATGTTACAGAATATATATGTTAAGCCATCATGTGTGCCTCAAGGGCGATATACATTCTTAATGCCTATTTCCACTAACAGTTTCCAGAGGATTGTGTGTTTCCACATATCACAAAGTGTAAAATATTTACCCCCCCTTGTGTACAGATAAACTGACCAGCCATGGGGGGGGTTCTTACACGGTAATGTTTTAAATCGAGAAGCAATACTGCTTGGGCTTACCCATGCTTGAATTGGTCATTCTAGAATAATCCACCCATCCCATCAAATTCTCATCCTGCTTCATCTCTTTTCATTACAATTGGCATAGCAGCTCTGTTCTACCTTTCGTCACCTAAAAGCACACATGCAGTGAGACTATTGATCCTAAAACTGCTGGGATTTCCTCCCCCTGCTGATTGTTTGTTCTGTCTGCTGTCAATGAACTGGTTAAAGCTTTGTTTGTTTGTTTTGCTTTGAATTGCTCTTGATAGATTAAAACTTAAGGAGATTTCCCCAAATCAGCTAGTGACTGTTAAAAATGTAGTCACACTTAATACACTAAATCTATGCTCAACTAGGTCACAACACCTTTTTTTTGTAGAGCTTTCAGTATTTATAGTTCAGCTTCACAGTTCCAAGAAAAACATTTTCACATTTTTTTTTTCTTTTCAAAATAATAACCAGTTATATATATTTTATAAATCTACATACTCCTGAGATTGAATTTTCGGCATTGAATCATCCTATAGTAATGTTTAACAAGGCATTAATATATTATTTTTTTAAATGTAAATCTAGCATATTTTATAAAGAGAAGTGAGAAAACTTGCATAAATAAAGCAACTCTTAACATGAGATAGAATTATTTTAAAAATATAACTAGTTTCAGCCACACGAATTGTGCACAAAATCTTTAGCATTGGTGGTGCACATTAATGTTAAATTACTGGTATCATGTTTTTTGTTGAAACTCAATATTTAATTTTTCAAACAATCCAAATTATTATTTAATATGGCAAAGTGTCATCTGAATATAAATAGGTACGTAGAAAAACACCAAAAAATGTTCCCGTACAGTCAATAGGACCCTCCTCTACAACTGGAGTGAGATCCAAAAGAGCATGATTCTTCAGTTATGATGAAACAATATGCGATGTTCTGCCAAATTTCACAGATAAGTTAAATTTTATATATTTTATAATGCATTAATACTTGACTAAAACATTATTCAAAATGCATAACCCCAACATTTTTAGGGGGGTTGTTATAGGCATGACTACAGGTCGGACTTTAATAAAACATTCTATATGACTTTAGTTATGTATATAACTGGGAAGGAGTTTAGAAAAAACAGTCCAGTTTATAAATCTGTTCTTCTACTTGGAATCCCTGGGGTCTCAAGGTCACCTTCCTCTGTGCAGGGGTGTGCCTTTGGGCATGCCCACTCCTCACCTATTTACATACCTGGGAACTCTCTGGCTCCGGCTATCTGGTACTCCCTTTTGCAAGATGTGGGTAGGGGGTCCGTAAGTCACGGGAGGCATGCCATTTTTGAAGGGGAAGTGAGCGGGGAGTACTGGAAGGCTGCAGTGATCCGGAGAAGCGGCACTTCACCCTGGAGTCTCTGGGCAGAACCCAAAGATTTCCCAAACATGCCCATTTACCTACTATCAGCTCATTGAAGGCTTCTGGGGCTGGCCTCATTGCTGTGCACAGCTGGGTCTATATGCTAC
>VKOC01000008.1:31716776-31728262 GCA_009364415.1 Spea multiplicata
TATCCTCTGTTTCTTCTGTCCTCTCTGGTGGTTCTCTTGTCCCGGATCTCCACAGTCCCTCCCAGGCCCTCTGGCCAAGTGTAGTAGTCGATGACAGGGCAGACCCTTGGCGGACATTGTCTTTCTGTGTTGTGCGATGAGGCCCTGGCTGCATTATCCTGGCCTGGTCTAGATGGAGGCAAAGGGTGTGCGCCAAGGCTCTGCATTATCCTGGCCTCTTCTGTGTGCATCTGCAACAGAGCAGAGGACAGACAGGTGAAGAGGAAGAAAGAGAACAAGAGGAAGGAGGAGAAGAACAAGTAGAGGAGCTGCAGAGAAGGCGAAGACATGGAAGCAGTTGGCAGAGAATGCAGGGAGATATTGTGTGAGAGTAAACAATGAATTTAATTTCCCAATGAAAAAAAGTCCTCCAAATTTTGTATGAACTGAAAGGGCAGGAAATGAATGGACCAAAAACAAAACTTGAAAATGTGTGGAATTGTTTTTTGTCCGTTTTTCTAATACATACATGTAAGTATGTGTGTGTATTTCTCCTTCCCAAATACCGGTATATACTTGTGCAGTTCCTAAGTTATATAAAACGTTCATTATTTTTTTTAAAAAAAGTATTATCAATACACAAGTAAGAGAGTAAATATTTCCTGGTACTCACACACAAAATGAATAAACTCTTGTGTGTGGTACATCCTCCATACATTCACAGAACTTGAAGAGCCCAAAAGAGTAACAAACTTAATTTCAAAAGTCCTTGCGAGACAATGTTCAAGCATTCTAACAGGCCCCATATTTAGCAAACGGAAACCAAAAAAAAATGTCAAAAATTCTGTTTATTATACCCAAGACTCCGGTAGCAAAAAAGAAGCTTTGTCTGCCTGTGTGTTTCAGGAAAAAAAAATCTGCGGGCATACCACTTTAGAGGTCTCTTACATTCATAGAGGTGGGGTATAGATGAGGATTTGAGTGCCATTCTGTCTCTCTGCCTGTGACAGGTATTTGAAGAGAAAAAGAGGAGACAACAGGGGGCATAAAAACCTATAGAGATCGGAAGTGCTGTCAGCCGTAGGGAACTTTATCTTGCTTTATGTGTGTTTTTTTTTCTTTTTCCTTTTGACACTTACGGTTCAGGCCATGGTTGCTAATCTTGCCAGCCAGCAGTAGCTGTATTATTTAACATTTAAATGCCAGGATAGTCCGAAACCGTGAAAACACACGTATTCCAATGTGTTTCTGGGGACGAGATTTAAAACCTACTGTTTATCATTATTCTGCAATCATGAAAATGCAGCAGAATTATATTGCTCATACTAGCACATTAGTTGACCCTACATTTACATGCAGACGCCTCTAGAGTTTTGACTATTGTGAGATTTTTTTTTCACCCAGCAATGTTGGTTTTATTTAATGAGGCTGGGCTCTAGGTGAAAAGGGTACAGAGTAGGCTTCCAAAATATTTGTGTCAATTTTGGTTTATTTTCCTTTTTTTTATACTACTTTTACAGCAAGTATTACAATTATAGATGACATGCAAATTGTGGCATGTTTAATATATTTCTATTACAAAACATTAAGGAGAAAAAAAAGTCTCCTTTGTGTTAAGTCCTATAAAATGACACTCCATATATAAATGGCTAAAAAAAGATGGCGAAAGAATAATTGAAAAGAAAACTGGTCTTTATGAATTACTAAGGATGGATCCTATGTTTGAGAAAGGGGAGGGGGTGGATACAATGATAGAAAGCCACTTTAGCTCTGAATTACCCCTCCACTCCAATCAGTTTTGCTGGATGCTTTTAATGATGGCCCGTCCTGCTCCCCCTCTACCCTCTCTGAAGCCCTATCTCTACAATGAGCACATCCATTCTAGACTGACAGCAGCACAATCACAGCTCCATTCACAGGCGGCCTATGTTAACCCCTCTGAAAAGAACTCTAATGCATGTGGCAGTAATGGCAATTAGGTTAAAAAAGGAATATTAGCAGAAAAAAAGCTGTGAGTTTTAAGCTTTTAAGCATTACAGGTGGTGTGTGTGTGTATGTATGTATGTATATATATATATGTGTGTGTGTGTCTATATATAGAATATATATTTTGAGATATATAAAACAGACCATGCATATACACACAGATGTACATATGTAATATATATATATATCTATATATATGTGTTTGTATAATATATGTGTGTGTGTGCATTTTTTTCTAAAATAGGTTTGTGTATATTTATACATAGTTATATATGACATGCAAATATAAATAATTATCCTTCTCGGGAAATTAAGGCACACACAGTTCTATTACAATTTAATTCTCTGTCTGAAGTGCCAGAATGTAAAGCGTCAATTAATTAGAGGCTAAGAAATGAAGCCTTAAGTGTGAGACTGCATTCCTTCCCCAGATAAACTGGGTAATTGCCTCCTTGAGCAAGGTGCCAGGCCTCCTTAGCTAAAACTGTTTAGATGTTTTTTTTTCCCACACTATAACCACCCATTTTACCATGTTTATTAAATATTGCACTACCGTTCACAAGTTTGGGGTCACTTTTTTTTTCCCGAAAACAAGGAAATTTCTAGCTGTTCCATAATTGCTAAAGGGTTTTCTAATGATCAATAAGCTTTTTAAACGTAAAATTGCGTAGAGAACAAAACCGTTCATTGGAACACGAGTGATGGAAATGAGAAAGGGTCTCTGTAGGCCTGTGAAGATATTTCAGCTACTATAGTCATTTACAACGTCTGCGCTGGATTATTTTTTTTATCCATTTCATGTTATTTTTAATTGAAAACATTGGTTTTCCTTTAAAAGAATAAGGAAATATCAAGTAACACCAAACATTTGAATAAACCCAAATACTGGTGTCATACCCCAATGCATGGATAGAGGTCTGATTATAAGCATGGAATGAATTGAGTTAAAATATTGAATATTTTATTAATACACAATAGATTCTCCTATGTGTTAATACACTTTAAACCGTAAATAAATAGTACTTTATTACACCTTTCAGTTATAGATTTTTAGGAATCAAACTAGTCACCAGGTTTCAAGCTTTATTGCCTTTACCATTTTTATTACATGTTTTCCAGTATTGGAAGTCATGGTTTTTATCCCTGATATTTGCACTCAATGTTGGTTATTCCTTAAAGTAGGAAACTAAGAGGCTGTCTGTGTGCTGAGTTTGCGCGGTCGAACAAAACCATGTCCTAACCCTATGTTGCCAAGCAAGTGTATGTGGAAGATGCATTTTTTACTATAACGTATCTTCAAACATGCTTGATATTTTTTTCATAGCTATAAACTATGTGATTTAGGTGATAACATGTTTTTTAAAACTTTTTATTCATAGGACATATAATAAAATATATATATAAATCATAAGGCAGATTTTAATTGTGCCGAATTTAAGGTACTATAGGGTTCTATATAGCTTTCTCTACACAGGTTTTTGTTTGTTTTTTTTTTGTTATCGGTGGCCTCTGTCAATAATCCTCTTTTTAATCTAGTCTTATTGAAGTTTTTGGTCTACCTATAAAGTCTCTTGATTCCTTGTAGACCTTAGATTTACTATTGTGTTTTCAATGTTTTTAATTATTCAATTAAAATACCCAGTAGTAAATCCTAATACTTAATCAGAGTTGCTGGTGCATCCCTTAGACACTGAATACAGGATAAATCAACTGCCTGATAAGTATACCAACATTATAAAGATATTACTTGAAATACAACCTTATCCCTCATTTATTTATCAATGAGATTATCTGTTCTTGCCAACAACACAGGGAACGGGATAAATCGTACTAAATATAAAATGTATAAAAACAACGTCTGAACAAATACCACTTTTTATTTTTAAGTTATATGTTTTCTCCTTAAATACATTTTTGTCTGCAAACAGGTTACTTCTCAACAATAAACCTGCTTTTAAGTACAATTTAAGGGCATAGCATGAAAAGTTGAGGGCTCCATCCCAGCGTAGAGATCTTTATTTAAAAACATCAGGACAAATAAACACAAGATGCCAATTTTGTAATTGATGTGAAAACAAATACCTTACACATTCTGGTCCAAATGAAATTTGATGGTAAATGGGCACACTTGTGCTCCAAGAAGCTTTGGGTTATATAGAAAAAATGTATGGGTCCGTTCAAAGGACTCCATTAAGAATCCATATTTACCTTTGGCACTCGGGGTAGTGGAACCAGCGCGGCTAGGCAGTAGGGAACTAAGGAAGCTGTGCCGGCTTGGCACCTTCCTACATATTGTTGGTGGAGCAGTTAAGGAGATCTCTCTCTTATCTGGCCCTTTTATGCGTCAGAGAGGCTGTGGCCCCCATCACAGTTTTATTGGACCCAAGATATGCAACCTCCTAGAACACCTTTTGGTGTGTACTTGCCTACAATATATTCTTCTTCTTCTATGCTTTTCTCCTTGTGGTCAATTTAAAACGTCTTGTTCCAAACATTCTTGTTTTTATCAATCTCCGCTTGTTCCATGGATCGGTTTCTTTTTGTGAAAGAAAGCAAGTTATTGTTTATCTTTTCTCCAAGCCTATTCATTTAATTCCCCTGCAGAAAATTATGACCAAGGTCCTTAATTCTTTTACAGCATCTTTGAAATAATTTGGGAAGCATTTAGATGTTGAACTATGCTATTCTTAATTTTATTTTGCGCAATTTTCTGGGCAGACAAACCAATTTCTGCAGCCCTTATATATTTATATTTCTTTGTGCAGTTGATGTTAAAACCGCTCTGCTTTTAATCCCACTGTTTTCCCTTCCTGCACTTGTTTGAAAGGCTAATTTGGATCTCCATAGGGGTCCTAACTGCTGGTCTTTTCTCCTGAATACTCTATATATCAAGTTTTGCTATTTACTGCAATTGCACCAGGCTGAACTGGTCATTGGACATAATTGGCAAATGCCTGGTGTGCCAGTGCCTGTTGGCATCTTCTATGAACCTTTAGTATGTCTCATTTGGCAGATACCATCAGTTAGTGCACCACCACTAAAGCGGTGTCCAGGCTGGTCCTGATTAGAACCGATTCTCTTGTCCTGACTGTTGGCCACTTTACCATCCAAGAACCTTTGCAGTCTTCCATTAGCTTGATTTACAATGTTTCTGCCTGCTGCATAAACTCTGTCACTGGTTCCATTATCTAAGATCTAGATGCTTCTCAAACTTGTGTTCCCAACATTTTGGGGGGGATCTGGTTATCAGGCGAAGAACTTCCCCCTCAGTGATAATCTTTAACGATCCTATATGACCTAAACATTTATGATTTTACCTAGAGTAAAACTAAAATTCCAGTGTTTTTTTTTGTTTGTTTTAATCCATGGCCAGATGATTTCTGTATGTCTTTCATCATTCATTTTTTATTTTACTCTGTATACAATAAAATTAAAAAAATTAGCCTCACTACTCTGTGAAGAAAAATCTGTGAATTTGTTAAAATGATTGCCTCTCAACTCCTGCCATCTCTTCTCCATAGTCGACAATAAGACATGTCAGCGGACAATTCCATCTCTGAGTTCTTTTTGCCCCTCAAGTGGCCGAGTGAGAGGCAGGAACACTCCAGGGGTAAGAGGTGAGGGGACGCATCTGAGGAAAAGATAACACAGCTATTCAGAGCTGTGAACTCTCCCCACAAGTAGTCAGTCTATTGAACCACTGAAACCGCTCTAAAGAGATTTAGCCTAAAGCAGTCTCCCAATCACCAATTAGACAAATATTAATATCAATTAAGCTGTTATACAGCATAGGTTTCATATAATTACCTTAATGGCCTGACGCTTTTTTTTGTCCTCTTTTTCTTCAGCAGCGATTTCTTAAACAAACTTTGTCTTTTGTGCTAGAGGCCTAAGAAAATTTCCAGCAGGGAGCTCAGCTTTTGTGAGGGTTTCTAAAGAGACAGGGGGAATGTTCTATTTAATGACAAACACCTACTTTAAAGCATTGCTTTTTCCTGTGCCTGTTCCCACCACACTGTGTTAGCGGGCTCAAAGCCTATTAAGAATGAGAGACAAAAAAAAAAATAATAATAAATAAAATAAACGAGGGTGTCGAGACACATGTGGGGATCTGGAGACACAATAAGGTACCCAGACTAGCTTTGCTAGCTCATCGAGAAAGCAGCGTTTCAATTAAGGCTCCAGTGAGAGGGCATATCCGTTATTCCCAACGGGACAAAGGCCTGGAGAGAGGGCGTGAGCGATAAAGGTAAAAAAAATCTATCTCAAAAACTAGACAAATCTGTCTCATTGAGTCGCTTGTGGGTTGAGTACTAATTAAAAAGGGAATTCTCCAAAGCATCCTGTCTTCTATTAGAGTGTTTCTACAATGCACACTGCCTGCTTTTCATTTTCCCCTGTTATTCCCTGTTTAACAAACACAGGTTAGAAATAGACCCAGACACTGTCCAATATGAAACTGAAGCTGCCAAGGAGATTTGTGCAAAATAAAAAAAAAAAAAGTTAACCACAAGGTTGCGCTGGTTTTGTTTATAGTTCATTTCACAAGACTGGCTTATGAAATTGGTCCTATTGACAATCTCACAGAGAATGTGGTACCTCAATAAAAAACATATTTGTGTTACTTTCTATTATTTACTCCAAACCTATAAAATACATTAGATATGTGGAAGTGGCCCAAAAACGATTCTAATAATTCCCACGATTGGGGAGAGGGGATCACTGCAAGCGCCACAATATTGCCCCGAGTTCATGTGAGGAAGAGTGTGTAATCCTGGAATGCTGAAACACAGACTCTTCATTGTTTAACTACAAACACACAGAGAAATTATAAGAGATCCAAGCTCTGCCCTATCTTCTGCTGTTTTGAGCTAGGTAGTACACTGGTGCTTACTGCTTTATGAAACTTGTTACCTTAAAGTTCTGGGCTTATGCCTTGCCTGCCAGCCCTAATCTTTCAGACTGTGGCCTGGATTTTGATACCTGATTTCCCCGCCCTGACATTAGCTTACGTCAATCCTATAGGGAGTGGGTTGGGAAAAGGTAATTTGGCTGTATTAGATTCCCAAGCCAAAATGTGCTAGCCCTTCCTTTTGGATTTGGTTCCTTAACAGTAACTTTTTGTTTGGTATCCTGACTTAGGTCCAGTATAAGTCCTAGCTGCTCCCATATTGTTTGCGGGACCTATCGTGATATCTTGACCCAGAGTCTGCTGGCGAAGCTTTGCTTCTCTGGGTATTTGGATGACTTTCTTCTTTCTTCAGACGGGGGATCAGACTTTAGGCACACTCAATTCCAGCCCACATCCCACTCCTACTCTTAGCATACTTAGGCCGGCCTGTGCATATGTCTGTGGCTCCCCCTTTTTCACAAGAAACCACACGTCCATAAGAGGGGAGGGCTCTGGATGGACCACCCTAGTAAATTCCCAGGTGTTCCAATAGCTTTATGTATTTTCTTTAACTATTACTTAACTCATGCACGCTGCACGTATTTTGGTTCTCGCAAAGCTGAAAGCCTTACATGAGAATATTACAATATTACATGTTTTTTGGTACAAGAATATATGTAATAACCAGATATGATAAAATGTAGCCATGGAAACTATAATCATCTAGGTTTCTACTGATACCAGTGCTGATTTCTGTGTACTATTATTATTTATTTTATTTTTTTAAAATGCTAATCAGATGTAACAAACATATAGAGGTGTATATATGTAAATACCTCCCTCAGCAGTGTTTTTTTATTTTTTGACATCTTAACTTCCTGCATTTTCTTTCGGTCTTTCCTTTCATTGTTTTCTATGCAATTACGTCATCAAATTCTAGGCAGAAGAGATATGGACTATACTTGATGGAATAAAACATAAATGTATTCATAATAATATAGAAAAGAAACCTTTTTTGAGATGAACAGTATAGTGTTTCACATTCAGTATCACAGATGTTATTTTATGTGTAGTATTCCATAAAACAATACTAGAGTATGGTAAATACTTTTAGTGGCCTTTAAAGCAAGATTATATATTTTTAAACATAAAAAGGGTTTCAAGGGACAATTCCAATGACAAACAGAATTAGTGGGGCTGTCCACTGAGAACGGGGTTCGTGACAGCAAATTTAGCAATTTCTTAGCGATGTCTCGTACTCTAGTTCATCTTAGATTACTAACTCCCTAAAATGTATAAATCCTTCTATTGTGGTGACTGCTCATGACATCACAGGCCTGATTCCTGAAAATTTATGAGTGGCATGATGTCCCCACATTATTGCTTTGATGTGAGTTACTGTGAAAACCTTGGCTGCGAAGGTGCTGTAAAAAGAGGGATTTAGGACCAGGCAGACTTTGCAGTTGGCTACTGATGCTACAGCAGGAATAGACTGCACCTAAAAGATGAGGGAGCTCCACTATTAGGGGAGAGAATGGCTAGCGGGATGGAAGCATTTTTAAACTAGGTACTAGGTGAAGGGAAAAAATAAAAATAGGTAGCTAAGTAGATCGGAAGGGGGTCTACATTTGGAAACCAGAATGAGGGCAGTGGTGGTGTTACAATAGACAATAAGGAGGTACTTAAACCTGCGGCCATGAAGTGTTTTTCAACTGATAAACAAAAAATGGGAGATAATCTTAAATGTAGTTTAGCAAATGCAAGAAGGTTGGCAAACAAACTGATTGAGAGGGAGATATTGGTAAGCGAGGAGTAGTATGGTTCTATCAGTATCACAGAAAAGTGATGGGATGATACGCATGACTTACAAGTTAGGTTACAAGATTACTCACTTTTTAGAAGGGACAGAGAAAATTTTTTTTAAAAAATGGATAGTGATCTGTTTATACGTGAACTCTAAATTAAAGCTTAGTATTAAGGAAGGTGTGCGTTATGACTCTGTTACCAATGTACAGACACTATGGGTGGAGATTAGCATAAACATTAAAAAGGGTAGCACATTACTTGCTACAAGCTCCCAAACATTAGCATTGACAGAGAGGATCAGCATTTATTGCAAATTGAAAATGCTGCAAACCTGGGTTAAGTTTAAATGATGGGAGATTTTAAGTATACAGATATAGACTGGAACAACTCATTCCACATGTCACAATTGGTAAAAAAATAACAACAAAAAAAAAACCTCTTCAAGAATGGATGCCTGTTTGGATCTGGCAATAACTAACAATTTAGCTTATCTCAAATGTACCTAGAGCATTTGGCACTGGGGGTGGATCCTGTATGTCAACTGTATAACAATTGGAAAAAAATACAATTCAGAAAAAAATTAACATTTGCAGAGCAGATATGATACAACATAACATCTATCACTATATGCTGAATCGGACATTGAAGGTGGTTCAGCAAAACTCGTGTCATTATACAACGATCCAGTCATTGATAGAATTTACCATGTGCCACCATCAATATCTTGCTCCGTGTATAGTGACAGAGGTTTTGCTGTACCACCATCACTATACACTGAGCCAGACATTTACAGTAGTGCAGCATAACCCCCATCACTATATATTCAGCCAGACATTGACAGTGGTATAGCATAACTGTTACCATTATATACAAAGCCAGATTTTGATGGTGGTACGGCATAACAGTCACTAGATACTGAGCCAGGAATTGACGGTAGTTCAGCATAACTCCTGTCATTATATACGAAGCCAGACATTGATAAAAATTACTCTGTACCACCATCACTATACACTGAGGCAGACAGACAGTAGTGAAGCATTACCACAATTACTATATACTAATCCAGATGTTGACATTGTAAGCCCAAGATATAGTGATAGGAGTTATGCTGTACCACTGTCTACCAGGTTACAAGCTCACAAGAGCTGGCCCTCTTCTGCTTTTGTGTCAGTTTAGGTGAATTTTAATTTACTCACTGATTGTAACAGCTCTATAGAATCTGCTGACACTATATAAATGTAATTTCTGGCTCAGTATATAGTGATGGCAGCTATGCTCTACTGTAGGCAGGCATTGATACAGCATAGTGCCCATTACTATATACCGAAGCAGTATAACTCTCATCGCTCTCTCAATGTCTGTACCTTGCCCTCTTACATAACTGTGCCTGCAATATTGTATGATCAAGATGGGATTACCTTGATAATACATTGCAGCAACATAATTTAAGTGCAAAGAAAGCACTAGTTTAAACCCATGACATGCCAGGCCAACTTTGACAGGCTGAGGACATCCATTGAATTCATAGATTAGGATTGATTGTTTTCTAAACAAAATACGGAAAACAAGTGGAATACCTTTAAGCACACATTACACAAAGTAATATATACCTTTTGGGAAACAAATGCAAAAGAAGCAAATTCAAACCAATGGGAGAAATAGCATGTATTTTAAATATTTTTCTTTCTTATGTTTATTACAAGGGAGAACCGATAGTTGAGCCTCTGTTGGCTAAATTTACAGAAGTGCTGCAAAAAACGTAAGTATATGTACTTACGCTATTAAAACACAGTTGGTTAAGTAAAGCCCCTAGGGCTGGATGATATACACCCAAGGTTACTTAAGAAGCTGTGCCAGACCATTATCTTTGTTCATGTATAGTGCATACATTGAATAATACATCTTAAATCAGAATATAATTAGTAGAAGTCAGCATAGTTCTGTGAAAGGTCTTGGCAAGAAAGGTTGAGGGTATTTTAATTACAATATCCAAATGCCATGAAGCAATAACCTTTTCAAGAAGTTTAATACTCAACATATCCCATATTTTTGTCACTGTGAATATGTATTGGGGAAATAGTCTTTTTGGGATGAAGCTCTCCCTCCTTATGGGGTATAAATTCACGGGGGTAGCATATAGACCCAGCTGTGCACAGCAATGAGGCCAGCCCCAGAAGCCTTCAATGAGCTGATAGTAGGTAAATGGGCATGTTTGGGAAATCTTTGGGTTCTGCCCAGAGACTCCAGGGTGAAGTGCCGCTTCTCCGGATCACTGCAGCCTTCCAGTACTCCCCGCTCACTTCCCCTTCAAAAATGGCATGCCTCCCGTGACTTACGGACCCCCTACCCACATCTTGCAAAAGGGAGTACCAGATAGCCGGAGCCAGAGAGTTCCCAGGTATGTAAATAGGTGAGGAGTGGGCATGCCCAAAGGCACACCCCTGCACAGAGGAAGGTGACCTTGAGACCCCAGGGATTCCAAGTAGAAGAACAGATTTATAAACTGGACTGTTTTTTCTAAACTCCTTCCCAGTTATATACATAACTAAAGTCATATAGAATGTTTTATTAAAGTCCGACCTGTAGTCATGCCTATAACAACCCCCCTAAAAATGTTGGGGTTATGCATTTTGAATAATGTTTTAGTCAAGTATTAATGCATTATAAAATATATAAAATTTAACTTATCTGTGAAATTTGGCAGAACATCGCATATTGTTTCATCATAACTGAAGAATCATGCTCTTTTGGTTACATTGTGGGGTCCTGTTGACTTGGGAACCATTTTCTTCGTGTTTTTCTACGTAATCATATTCAGCATGAC
>VKOC01000008.1:31728362-31757257 GCA_009364415.1 Spea multiplicata
GTTGTCCTGAAAAAAGGGCAACAGAAAGGCCAACCATTATTAGTCCAAAGAAATGTAAAAAATGACTATTTTTATTATTATTAAGAAATATTGCGACAAACACAATCCTCTTAGCTGCAGTGTACATTCTGTGGCTTTATGCCCTGGTTCAGTGCTTAAAAATACAGAATTTAGAATTTCTGTGTTAAAAATAACAGAATCATGGAGATTCACATTCATTATACCCTACTTATGTAGCATAGAGTTAAGGACTCTATGGAATGCATAGAGGTAAGAATTACTGCATTATTCCATAGACGGACAATTTTTTATGTCATTTCCCTCTTCAGGCATTTTCAGAAATGCCACGACTTCAGTGTAGATGCAGGTGTTACTCCATCCTCTCTTCCCAGGCCGCCTTCCTGCAGGAGGTCAAAATAAGAGAATAAAACTGCCCCAAGCAATGAAAGAATAGAACTCAATTTTGTGACTTTGACTATTTCTCCTCTGTCTTTTATTTTATCTCACATGATCCACAGAGCAGAACTAAGACCCTTGGTGAGTGCACAAAGCCACTAAACAAATGTTGAGAGCCACATTGCATCTGTGAGCTTAACCCTTTCATTTGCAGAGAGAGGTGCACACAGCACACATCTCTATCCTCTGCATCCATGGAAAATTGTTGGCTTGTCTATTGATAACATTTGTTTAATATGCATTACTTCTCATTAACAAATTTTGTACTGGGTTCTTGAGGATGAGGCAACAATAGTAAGTATTTATGTTCTATGAGTTGTCCACATTTTAAAAAGGTTCTTTAAAAACAACGTATTCTTTTAAAACAATTATCTTCTTGTCACAAGGATAGAGCGGTTTCTAAAGAGCATCATGACGGATCCCAAATTAAAAATGGCCGCCTGATGAAAGCATTTATGGGCTAATAGCTTAATATCGCTATGGACATGGTACACCTGCTTGGCAGACCTTAACAGCTTAACGCATTGTCTCTTTCCCAGACTGTAATATGAACTCAAGGTCATTACTATGTTTGAGTGGAGGAGGTTACTGGAGAAGTGTCAAGGCCAACTCTAGTGTAGGACTGAACCTACACTTGAGTTATACATGAAGAATCCATTATATAGGCTAGGATTACTTTAATGAACTATTGCAGTATATGTTTCCTGGTTGTCCTGCCGTTTGAGAACGCTTTCTTTTAGATCTCTTCTAAACCCTCTCTGTGTACCTATGTGTAAGATTTTACATATAATTTTGTAGGTGAGGGTAACGTGAGCAGAACATCAGGGACCCCACTGATTAAAATAAAACGTCATCTGCAAACGATTGTAGGACATAAGTGGCATCATGCCACATCCCTATAAAGATATTTATCCAATCATGTAGTTATTGGTGGTGCTGTCCTAGTCCTGACAGTGCAGGATCCCCAATTGACCCCAGATCAACCTCCTTTTCCAATGACCCTCTATTCCTTGCAGTTGGAAATAAAATTCTTGATGTCCTTCAGTGACATATAGAATGGAGATGTCCACGCTAAACATTTTTGATCTTCTAAAGTTTCTCCTGAATAAGTAAGCCTTTTGTTTTTGTAACCAAAGCTTATTGTCCATTATCTGCTTGTGGTCCAACAGTGGGGAGGAATTATGTTAATTCCATTGCATGTGTCAGTGGATCAGATTTTTTTCTTTTCTTTTCTTAGATGAGGAAAAAAAATTGTGATAGCTATATTATTGAGCAGAGCTTTGTTGGTAAATGAATGTTGAGGGGCTCCATCACTGCTAGTCCTCCATAAATACCCCCTTCTAATGGAGTCTGGGATTCCTGGTGATCTAAAAAAACCAACTCTCTTCTACTGGCTCATTCCAGTAGGAATGTTGCTTCAGTCTAAGGAACCGGGTTATGATGTCCTAAATCACTTTCTGCCCGAGCTCCTTACTTTTATTATTAGGTAAGGTTTATTAACGAAACACACATCAGGGGATGTTCTAGATAAGCTTGGTTTGTTTTTACCACATCCTGGCACACATGGGATGAAACTGCATAGGGGATAAAACCATTATTGATTGTATTACTACTACTAGGGTACAACTATCAGATTTCAATAGAAATCCTATTTTTTGAAGAAGATATTTACGATAAGTCTCCTATGAAATTCTTGTGATAACCTGGGCTTTAGTAGATCAACTTATATGCAGAAGAAATAAGAAGACCAATATTATTATCGGTGTGTAGTCATCACAAAGGCATCACTGGTCTTTACAAAATGCTTTAGCGTTAGACCGTATTGACTGTCTGTCACTGCTGAAAACAATGCCCGTTATGGAATCGTACCAGACATAGGTAGTAAGATATAATGAAGCAAGAAAGTAGACAGATGGGTAGGCTGGTAAACAGACGGACACATTCATAGTTGGATTCTTGCTGTCAGTTTGGCTCAGTTTTTTTGGGTGAGCAGGCTGGGAGGATTCCGATCCAGGTAAACGGTGCCAGATCCAGCACACGTGTGCACGCCTAACGCAGCTGTGCAGTCCTCTCCTGTGCTGCTGCTCTCACATTGTAGGCTTCTCACAGTCTGTTGCTCAGCAGATGTTAAGGAATGGAGGGGAGAAAAAAAATGTGTCTGAGATTTAGATCACTCTGCAGGTAGCAGAATGGCAGCAGCTGCAGGATATCACAACTGATAATTCTTTTTAATAAAAATATAATATATCTGGAGGAAATTTTTTTTTTTTTTTCCCCATTAAAATGATGAAGACGCAGAAGAGTTTGCAGAAATATTGACTCAAAATATTTTTTGGTCTGTTTTTTAAAAGCAAGGTGAATAAGATTCTGTTCAATAAATTAATCTGTAGCCAGATTTTCTCACCTAAAAATCTCTTTATTTATTTTTAGGAATAGGAGAATGTATTTCTAAAAAAGCCCCTGCACAATATAAGGTAAAATGTAGGCAGAGATGTGCATACTCCTGGATTGGTAATCTGGAATATCAAGGCTATCAGTAACATATTAACAGAGTTAATTGAAAATACAGTATATTCCTATTTTCATTGCAGTTAGTATGTGTTGCTATGTTCAATAGGTAAATGAAATGTATAGATAACATTTCTCTTGGTAAATTATAAAGTAGGTTTGCTGTTTTTGAGATGTCTTTAACAAATGTAAAACACAAATGAGCAAAAAAAGCAGCAATTAGCAGATTTATATTTCTAATGCATTGGGTGACTTGGCATAACCCTATGTCTCACTACCTGTGGCCTTTTATATATTGATCTTGTCTGATGCCTTTGAAATTATCCTATCCTCTGATCACGTCTCAGTATTGTGATCCTGCAGTCTAGATGATCATCATGACCTAGGGCTAAACTCATTGAATGGATGTTATTGGTAGAAGACTTAACTGTCCACTCCGCCGATTGGCGTCCATCTCTGCCGATACGCCAGTATCGAAACGGTTGTGGCATTGTACATGAAAGCAAAATGAAATACACATTTCCAAATGAACATGACTAAGTCATGATTCCTTAATCTTATGGTCACTTGTGCTCTCTCGTTTGTGTCCTCTGTTTTCGAGGCCGCCTTTTACTGAATGGACCCTGACCATTCCACCTATAGACAAAATCCATATTTTTAGATCTTCATTAGAATGCTTATAGAAAACTTTTGACCAACAATTCATTAGGAGGGATCAGTTGGATTTTTGGTATAGTGCTTGGCCATGCAACCACTAATATTTAAATATTAGTAAACTGCCCTTAATCTTAAAATCAGACTGCACACAGAGTATTACTTACCTTTGTATGGCAAAGGGACTTTAGGCCAGTTCTAAGGCTATAACTAGCGGCACTACAACACATTTTTCCTTTTTAGTGGAATTAGTAATTTGACATTAATTTTAGCTGTTTTAGCATGCAGAAACATTGTGCATAGATTAAGCTCACAGGGATTCCATTGTCCCACCACTTTTGCTTCAAATTAGAGCCCTAATTTTGTACATAGTTATTGGCATTGAAGTGACACCATTGCGTTTCTTACAAGAAGGATTTAGAAAAAGTGGTAAACCAACCTAAGCACACATACACAAACAAATCAATATTATATAAAAATAGTTTAAATTAGCAGGCACACATTCGATTCCATTTTTAAGTTATGCAGAGATAATATATTCAGGTAAAACATTATAAAACTACCTCCTGCTGAGACAATTACATCTATCTCCCGCTAAGAGTGTAAGAGGCACAAGAACACAAGTATTACACATATATTTTAAACAGCAATAGGTACATGTATCTTCAGACCAGAGGGCTGTTATCCCCCCTCAATGCCCAATTGACACTCTGTTTTCTTTACCTGATTTTTGGAAGACTCATTTCTGTCTCGGATGAATTTTTGTCAGATTGTTTTCTACAAACGGAGGTTTATTGGGTGATCTCAAGAGAGAAAAACATGCTAAACCCAAATAGTAGACTCATGGGTGTCATTTATTTAGGTTTCAGATACTCTAGAAGTTAACCTGGCATCTACTGTAGGCAGTTCTCTTCTAAGTTCTTATTATTACATCAGGGGATCGAGACACTTGGACAGGTTACATATTATTCTGTATCCTTGTTAGGGCAAAGAGGGACCAGATTTGACAACCTCCTTCCCATTGCCGCGGTCTTTCAGATCTGCCCTTATACCCAGTAATGTATTGTTAGGGATTGCTCCACTAGGCTTGACCAAATGGAGCAACCCTACATAAACACTGGGAGCAACACACAGCCCTTGTTTGTTTTTTGTTTCTGAAGTATGTTAAAACGAGGGACCAAACCTAAGATGGAAGTGAGTACAGACGGGCAAGTAAACGGTTGAATTTAAGTTGAACTCTTGAGGAAACAGTTCCGCAAACCTCATTCTTAATATAAGCAAAGATTACTTAATTGTTTCCTGGAGAGTAAAAAAAAAAATGTACCAGTTTCAATATTTCATGAAAACTATACCCCCAATCAAACTTAATTTTACCTCTCTGCTCTCCGCATGAGATCCCTACCCTCCTTCCCGTCTTGCAGAAGTTTATTCTGTTGTCCTTTGGTGCTTCATCTTCCTTGAGCTGAGTTCTGCCGCAGAAAGCAGCAGGCAGGTCCAGAATGCTGCCCGACGCCTGCAGTCGGTTCCCACTAGCGCTTCAGTTTGTGGTAGCACGGACTCCAGTGCCGTCAGCCGCACGTGTGCCCGGTACCCTGTGCAACAAATACCAGCTGTATGGAAGGGTGAGTATTTAAACCAGCTACTTACACTGTTTTCCCTGTGATAGTGCCTTGTGCGTTTGGCTGTGTCTAGTGTATTGTGACTTTCCTGTCGATCTCCTGTCCTTGTTTATTTGGTTATCCTGCATTCCCCTACCCTGACTCTTGGCACCTGATTTGGGTAGACTGGATGGACCGAATGGTTCTTATCTGACGCCACTTTCTATGATTTTGTGATCATGATCTCCTCTGCTACTTTATTCTGGGGCATGTGTATAAGAAGGGACAACAAAAAAAGGCTCTTCCAAACATCCAACTAATATTAATATTAGATAAAGACAGCGGGAGTATACACAAAATGTAGCTTTTAAATGACTATTTCATTTTTTGAAGGTCAAGAGATAATCAAACATATATCACCCATGTGAAAAAGTAACTTGCCCCTAGACGTAGTAACTGCTTGTGCAAACCTTGGCAGCAAAAACTGCAATCCATTTTTTATAACTGGCAATGAGTCTTTAACATCACTATGGAGACATTTTTCCCTTCTAATAGGCAGAATTGTTTTAACTCCGCCACATTGGAAGGTCATCAATGCGTTTTACTGTTGGCATGATGTTCTTGTGGAATTCTGTGTTAGCTTTACCCCTGATGATCATCAGCCCATAGAATATTATCTCAAAAGTCATACAGATGTATTTGGCCAATGTGAGACAAGCCTTTGTGTCTTATTGTGGAATTATGAACACTAATCTTAAGTGAGGCCTACAGTTCTTAACACGTTAGTCTGGCTTCTTTTGTGACTTCCTTCATTGCACCCTTGGATGAATTTTGGTAGGCTGGACACTCCTAGGGAATACTAACACTGTTGAAGTTTTCTTGCTGGACTCCCAGAGCTTT
Organism: Spea multiplicata; assembly: GCA_009364415.1. Lineage (NCBI taxonomy): Eukaryota > Metazoa > Chordata > Amphibia > Anura > Pelobatidae > Spea > Spea multiplicata. The sequence goes on from VKOC01000008.1 coordinate 31,734,479, forward strand.
AGAAATAACTATGTAACCCTATCCATACTGATGTCAATGGATTTGTTTCTCATCTGTTCTTGAATTTCTTTAAATCCAGCATCATGTGCTGCCTTTTCAGACCTTTTAGCCTACTCCACTTTGCAAGACAGGTTCTGTTTAATTGATGTTTAGATTCAACAGGGATGGCAGTAACCATGTCTGGGTGTGTCTGGTGAAACTAAATTTGGTTAATTTAGTAACTAAGTAGAACATTACTTTTTCACATAGAACCAGGGAGGGTTGGATGTTTTTTTTTTTTTTCTAACATGAAATTATCATTAAAATTGTCATTATTGTGTTTGTGACAAGTATGCAAAAATAGAGGAAAAATAGAGGAAATTGGGAAGGGGTAAATACTTTTTCACAGCACTGTACATTTTGAAGGATTGAGAAGGCTGTTCTTGGTGAAAATGAGGACTATTTAAAAAGTGCAAAAACATTAAGTATTGAACGTTGTTTTATGCGCGTAAAGTTAATTAAGGATAACCGTGTATTTATTGTTGTTGTTATTGCTTCCGGATATTCAATTCTAAAGTTCTCCTTTTGGCTGACCCAAATGAATGTCGTGGGAGTTTGAGAATTAAGAGGTTTTTCTCACTCTTTCACATACCCAAAGTATATTGTTTGACAGTGGGAATGAGCCAGTAGGTGTAAGGCAAACTGATCCCTGAGTGACAGACAGCTATCACATTAGGGATAAATGATAACAGATTTAACTGCCTGAAAGGTAGTCCCCTCTTGACTGTGACCGACCCCTGACCTGACTCCTGCGAGCTTGACTAGCGCAGGGTAATTGTCACAGGTGCGGAGAAGCAGCCAGTTCTTAAGTCTTCTTAACAAAAGCAAGCAAGACAGGGGGTTTAAAAAGGGTCTTGACCTCTGTTGACAAATCAAGGACACTTTTTAAATCATTGTAGGAACAAAAGTGTGGGAGATGGAGTGAAAACCAAGAGGACATTTGGTGAACTCCACTGCCCAATAATATTATTGACCTTGACATCCGGCTGATACAGTGAATTCTACTGAAACGAGTTGCAGGCACCTTTGGCAAAAGGTGGTGTCTCCAAAATATATCCTACAACACTCGCCTCCTAAACTTCAATGGTGTTGCTGAAATGCATCAATCACGAGGCATTCAGTTCCACCGAACACTTACCCCAGGATCCAAATCATGGGGCCCGTCCTGTAAAAAAAAAACCAAAAAACAAAGTTTTAAACGTTCGCCAGATGGTCTCCAGACCCTCTAGGGAACACTGGCTCCACTTACCGGTTGAATACAGGTACTGTGTTCAACCATGCAAGTCAATGGAGCCCAGCTTTCTAATCACTATGTGATTATCGTGCAGACCTTCCACCGGCTGTCAGAGATCAGAGTTCCCCGTGATCTCTTACAGCCGGGGAAGGTCTGCGCGATGGATGCAGGGACAACCCCCGCTTGCTAACCGCACACTTCCTCCCGGCTGCAGGTAAGAGTTGTCTACGCGAATCGCGTAGAGCTCTACACGCTGCCCGGACTAAACGCACAGGGACTCGGAGCAACCGGTCAAGATTTGGGAGGAGGAGGGGGAGGGAGTGTTCAAATGGGGGGGCATAGGGCATTCTGGAGGCAGAGTGCTCTGGTGAATTGCCAATTTAACCCTTATGCCACTCTGCCCTCCCTGAACATGCTCTCTGTACGCTCCCTATATGCACCTCTGCCAGAGTGGCATTTGGGGTTTAGGCAATTCTGGAGGCCGAGTGGCACATAGGGGGTCAATAGGCCATTCAATGGGGCAGCAGTGGCATGTTAGAGGGTTTAAAAGGCATTTCGGGGCGAGTGGCAACACCAGGGGGCAGCATGGTGCATTAATGGGGGGCAGGCTGAAAAAAGAATAAAAAACATAAAATATTTTCCAATCTAGCTTTTCCTTAAAAAAAAAAAAACTGTCACATAGCTTACATGAATTAACCATTTAACCTGGTAAAACTTTTTTTTCCTATAGGGTCGTCTTATATTCAGGCTTTTTTCTTTTTTCATAAATTAATACTCATATTGGGGGGGGGTCGTCTTATAATCGAGCAAATACGGTATAACTTGTGTGGGTACACTAAATGAGCGAGCGACATCCAAACACAAGCACCACAAAAATATTAAAACAGCCTTCATCCCAAAGGGTACAAAAGGTCCTTAAGGGGATAGTTGTTTATTCCCGAAGTGATAGTTATAATTTAACAGGCAGTGTATAAAGCAGAAATATTTATCAAATAAGGAATACCAATTTCAATAGCATTTTTCAATGTACTCTTTAGAATAGTGGATTTCCGGGAAGCATGTTGAGGTATGCTCCATGCTGTTCAGCAGAGGCAGCTGAGGGAGAGTTTTTATAACTCTACAAGAAAAAATGTCTGCAGTAGACAGGACTCTGATTCGCATTTAACATTGAGAATAGCTGGAGTGGGCCTTTTTATATGTTGGTTAAATGACAACATGGTGAGATGACATGTTAAGTCACGTTCTGGTTATCGGAATGCTATGAGCCAGCAGAGTAAGCTTCAGTAGTCAAAGGCAGAATAATGTCCCCAATAATTTTATAATATGTCAATCTAAGAAGTTCAGAAAAAAAACCATGGCTGCATAACACGTGGGATAGAGAATAAAGTTTGCCACCTATTTTACCTTCTATCCGGACCCACCAACATGCATGGAAAGCATGACTTCCCCACCTAGCCCCCAACCCTTTTTATATAAAAAAAACGAAGCATCTGAGCAGCATAAAGAGGTTGTACTTGTTCTTTCTCTTCCGTCATGTAGCTTTAACCACATCAACAAACACAAGAGGTATTTATGAAGGTTGTGCCCTATGCCTAACATAATTATGGAAGCATCCAACAACCCATACCCCTGGAAGAAAATTGCACCTCTCCAGCATTTTGTTTAGGAGGTACATTGCATTTATGTTGCAAAACGGGGTTCCTTTGGATTGGTCCGATGCGTTTGATACCGAGAGCTGTGATTTTTTTTTTTCAGGGTACAGATCTCCTATCAGTTGTGACCTGTTTGTCACAGAGCTATTTTATATGGTCTCATGGTTAGCAGGTGCTTTGTGATTCATTTAAAAACGGGAACAAAGAGACATGGGTTGGAAGAAGGGGTGAGATATAGTAGAAAAAATGCTTATTTCTCTTTATTGTGACTTTGTCAGATTTCTGAGGACACCCAGGTACTCGGGATTTTAGTTTCATATCCTTACCTAGGCTCAGTTAAAGCTATACCTGCGAACTTTCTTTCTACAGCTACCCAGAGCCTACCCTAACAGGATGCGGGTAAGAGGACCCGCAGACATCGGTAGGCGGCCCCGCTGACATTGCAGGACACGCGCTATTGTTTGGCAGGGGAGTGGGGCGACCGCTCCTGTGACCCAGAGATTCCCTGTAGTGACCTGGAGAAGGGGGTGCTTCACACAGAGTCACCAGGTGAGATACGGAGAGTTCCCATTTCTGAGCCTTATAATCCCATTTAGTGATTTCAAGGATCTGAAATGTTCAACTATTTTAAAGGAAGGCATATTAATAAAATAAGATAACATATTGGTGGTAAACAGCTAATAAAAGTTGGCCTAAGCTATTTTCCGTGTCGTACATTAATAGGTGTACTGTTTGGCAGTATTAAGGAACAGCACAATGACTTAATTGCATAAGAAGTTGAAAACTCTGTCCTGGGTTGTGATCATTGTCAGGTGACCATGGGATAATATTCACTTTTGTTGGGGTTTTTTTTTTGTTTTTTGCTAAAATTAATTTGGATGCATTATATATTTCCCTGAGTAGCCTCAACATCATTAAAAGAAGAGGAAACTCGCTTGCTAAATCGTGGAATTCACGGATTCTAACCGAAAAAGTGCTTCCAAAAAGAAGCAAATATATCAGAAATCTAAGAATCCTTTGCTCAATTGTAGCCAAGTAGGCTGTTACAAGTTCTGCATATTTAATAAAATAACGTTGCATTGATTCTTTGTATTAACAAGTTAAACTCGGGTTATCTTGTAAGATCAAATGATGTTCTGAATCTTACCTTAATATCTTACAAAAGTAAAAAAAAATTGGAATGTTCTTTTTTCTGTAAGTCTTGCGGTATTAATAGTACAATATTAAATATGTATCTAATTCAGCTCTTATTACAATATTTTGGTAAAACTGTGTACAGAAGAGAATACCTTGCAGATGCTAAGAACGGCTAAAACCATAAGCTCCTTGGGCAAGGTCGTAATATTTCTTTTGGATATAGCACTTTCATTGAAAAACCTTTGTTATAAGTGCAAATAATGGGAAATGCCAAGTGTACAGGTTTGGGTCTGTGTATTTTTAAAGGTATTAAATTAAAAAAAGATGTCAGGGACATTATGGGATTTTATTGACATCTGAATTACATCACTTGTACACCCTGCGGCAAACTGCAGAAAATCCTTGGTGCGTAGATGCGTTTCGCAGAACACAATGGCCCTAATATGCAACCGCCCAAATATTTGGCCACCGAATATGAAAGGGGGCACAACAAAAATGTCAGTGGTATCTGGTTCGCTGGCTTGGGACAGTGACACTCTTCAGGTTAGAAAGTCAGAATTGCTGTCGGGTTCCCTCAGAAGGTCGGAGGTTGCGCCCTAAAGTTATTATTTAGTCATAAAATGCTTTGATGAGTAACCTGATCACAGCTCGGTGTATACAAAGCCTAAGGATAATTGTCTGTGGAAAATGGAGAGATTGTGTTACCCTTAATAGACTGCTAAGGCTCCACAGAGCTAGAGAAATGCTGAGTCTGTGGTGAAAGGGGTGATGGGAAACCCCATCTGTTTGGTTCCTGTTGGCGCTGCGTAATTATATAAACACAATAAATAGAGTAGATTGTATTACGGGATCAGCCTCCATTTTAAAAAACCCGTCACAGTGGTGTTTTTTCTTTTTTCTTTTTTCTGAGAGCTGGATTTAACCCTTTGGCGTCTGTCTTGGATGATGAAATGCACTGATTGGTTGGCAGGGATTTCATTAGCATAGGACAAATATTTAACAAGGCCACATACAACTAAATTACATTATGGGTAAAAATATTTAGCATCTTATTCTCTAATAGGATTTTTTGGATTTTGCCTGATGGTCATAATAATGGTGAACTTATTTCATCTTCTTTTTGCAAGTGATGTTTGTCCTCCCCATGGCTATAACTTCAAGTATAAACATATCCGGGAACATTTGACCCTCTTCCTTTGCGGCAGGAGAGTGGCATTTAGGTGTGCCCAACACATGTAATGATATCTGGGACTAGCTCCCTGCCTTTACATCTAACCTCATGCGGCTATCCCTGCCCTCGAGTGTCGCTAGTCCGATGGAGAGCTGCAGGTAGGTATGTGTATATGCAAAGGGATTTTCACCTTCTAAATGAAGAGCTGAATATAAACCTCTCTATAACAATGGTATGCTTCTGAAATAAATTCCCTTGTTAGTTACCCTAATTATCTTGTTAACCCCTTAATGACAATTGACGGTCCGGGCACGTCACCCGAAAACGAAGGGTTAACGACAATTGACGTGCTAGGACCGTCATGACTTTAAACGGGTGCAGAAAGCGAATGTAGATCGACCTTCGACCTCGAGGCATTCAGCAACACCACAATCGGCACTAGGGGCCATGTCTGGCCCCTCCGCGGGGGCGTCAACATCCGCCATACATTGTATGGCGGCGGACGCCCGTTTTAAAAGAGTTTAGGAGGCGATCAATGATCACCTCCGTAACTTCAATGGTGTCGCTGGAATGCCTCGATCAGGAGGCATTCAGCAACACCAAATACTTACCACAGGATGGGCAACCGCCACTGCGTGTATGACTTCGCCAGCCGCAAGATGGCAGCCGCCCTGCAAACAAAAAAGCTTGCTAGATGGTCTCCAGACCCTCTAGAGAACTCTGGCTCCACTTGCAGGTTGAATACAGGTACTGCATTCAACCATGCAAGCCAATGGAGCCCAGCTTTATATTATATATATATATATAATATATATATATATATATATATATACACATACATAATTTTGTGAGCAAGTCCTAAAGTTAGCGCATTAGCTTAAAAAATTCTCGCATGGAAAGAGTTAACATACTGGCATATTAAATGCCCATGGGGTGTCTATTTTAAAAAAAATGTATGATTTGATGGGGTAAATTGAATTGGCCGGGTTCAACAATGTCCCAATTAACACGGGGGGGAAGGATGGACACACATCTCATTTCCAATTAGAAAAATGCACATGTACCAAACGTGGCCTTTTAGTTACCTCAAAAAATGACAAACCCATGCATGTGGGGTATCACTGCACTCAGGAGATGTTGCTGAACACATTATGGGGTGTCGTGTGACATATAACGGGAGCTGTAAATTCATACATAAAGTAGGTGTGTGGGGAAAATACACACAAAAGAATACTATTGGAAACTTTGAAAAAAATCTGGTGGTAAAATGTGTGCATGCAAAGAGTTAAAATACCAGCATTTAAAATACCCTGGGGTGTCTAGTTTTCAAAAATATATGGGCACACTGAAATGGCCCGGCTCAAAGATGTACCAAATAGGGCATGGGCAGTTGATCACCAAACATCAAAGTTCAACATTGAAAAAATGTGCATGCCCCAAATGTGGCCCTTTTTCCCCCCCAAACAGTCAGGCAGAATCATTCATGTGAGGTATCACTGTGCTCAGGAGATGTTGCTGAACACATATTGGGGTGTTTTATGATAGTGACATATACCAGAACCTACCACAAAGTTTGACTTTGTACGAATTTTTTATTTTAACAAATTTTGTTAAATTCATCAATTCATACGAATGTTTCAAAACGAGGAGGGGCCTCAATGAAACAAATGAACTCTTACTTACTCTTGCACATGCTCTCAATTTATCCCTACCGTCCCCGTGTGTCAATTTCTTATCCTCTGTTTCTTTGGTCCTCTCTGGTGGTCCGCTTGTCCCAGATCTCCACAGTCCCTCCCAGGCCCTCTGGCCAAGTGTAGTAGTCAATGACACGGCAGACCCTTGGCGGACATTGTCTCTTTCTGTGTTGTGCGATGAGGCCCTGGCTGCATTATCCTGGCCTGGTCTAGATGGAGGCAAAGGGTGTGCGCCAAGGCTCTGCTCTGTTGCAGATGCACACAGAAGAGGCCAGCATAATGCAGAGGACAGACAGGTGAAGTGGAAGAAAGAGAACAAGAGGAAGAAGGAGAAGAACAAGTAGAGGAGCTGCAGAGAAGGCGAAGACATGGAAACAGTTGCCAGAGAATGTAGGGAGACATTGTGTGAGAGTAATCAATGAATTTAATTTCCCAATGAAAAGAAGCCCTCCAAATTTTGTATGAACTGAAAGGGCAGGAAATGAATGGACCAAAAACAAAACTTAAAAATGTGTGTAATTGTTTTTTGGCTGTTTTTCTAACACACAGACATATTTACATGTATGTATTTCTCCAAATACCGGTGTATATACTTGTGCAGTTCCTAAGTTATATAAATGTTCACTATTTTTATTAAAAAAAATGTATTGTCAATATAGTAAGAGAGTAAATATTTCCTGGTACTCACACACAAAATGAACCAACTTTTGTGTGTGGTACATCCTCCATACATTCACAGAACTTGAAGAGCCCAAAAGAGTAACAAACTTAATTTCAAAAGTCCTTGCGAGACAATGTTCAAGCATTCTAACAGGCCCCATATTTAGCAAACGGAAACCAAAAAAAAATGTCAAAAATTCTGTTTATTATACCCAAGACTCCGGTAGCAAAAAAGAAGCTTTGTCTGCCTGTGTGTTTCAGGAAAAAAAAATCTGCGGGCATACCACTTTAGAGGTCTCTTACATTCATAGAGGTGGGGTATAGATGAGGATTTGAGTGCCATTCTGTCTCTCTGCCTGTGACAGGTATTTGAAGAGAAAAAGAGGAGACAACAGGGGGCATAAAAACCTATAGAGATCGGAAGTGCTGTCAGCCGTAGGGAACTTTATCTTGCTTTATGTGTGTTTTTTTTTCTTTTTCCTTTTGACACTTACGGTTCAGGCCATGGTTGCTAATCTTGCCAGCCAGCAGTAGCTGTATTATTTAACATTTAAATGCCAGGATAGTCCGAAACCGTGAAAACACACGTATTCCAATGTGTTTCTGGGGACGAGATTTAAAACCTACTGTTTATCATTATTCTGCAATCATGAAAATGCAGCAGAATTATATTGCTCATACTAGCACATTAGTTGACCCTACATTTACATGCAGACGCCTCTAGAGTTTTGACTATTGTGAGATTTTTTTTTCACCCAGCAATGTTGGTTTTATTTAATGAGGCTGGGCTCTAGGTGAAAAGGGTACAGAGTAGGCTTCCAAAATATTTGTGTCAATTTTGGTTTATTTTCCTTTTTTTTATACTACTTTTACAGCAAGTATTACAATTATAGATGACATGCAAATTGTGGCATGTTTAATATATTTCTATTACAAAACATTAAGGAGAAAAAAAAGTCTCCTTTGTGTTAAGTCCTATAAAATGACACTCCATATATAAATGGCTAAAAAAAGATGGCGAAAGAATAATTGAAAAGAAAACTGGTCTTTATGAATTACTAAGGATGGATCCTATGTTTGAGAAAGGGGAGGGGGTGGATACAATGATAGAAAGCCACTTTAGCTCTGAATTACCCCTCCACTCCAATCAGTTTTGCTGGATGCTTTTAATGATGGCCCGTCCTGCTCCCCCTCTACCCTCTCTGAAGCCCTATCTCTACAATGAGCACATCCATTCTAGACTGACAGCAGCACAATCACAGCTCCATTCACAGGCGGCCTATGTTAACCCCTCTGAAAAGAACTCTAATGCATGTGGCAGTAATGGCAATTAGGTTAAAAAAGGAATATTAGCAGAAAAAAAGCTGTGAGTTTTAAGCTTTTAAGCATTACAGGTGGTGTGTGTGTGTATGTATGTATGTATATATATATATGTGTGTGTGTGTCTATATATAGAATATATATTTTGAGATATATAAAACAGACCATGCATATACACACAGATGTACATATGTAATATATATATATATCTATATATATGTGTTTGTATAATATATGTGTGTGTGTGCATTTTTTTCTAAAATAGGTTTGTGTATATTTATACATAGTTATATATGACATGCAAATATAAATAATTATCCTTCTCGGGAAATTAAGGCACACACAGTTCTATTACAATTTAATTCTCTGTCTGAAGTGCCAGAATGTAAAGCGTCAATTAATTAGAGGCTAAGAAATGAAGCCTTAAGTGTGAGACTGCATTCCTTCCCCAGATAAACTGGGTAATTGCCTCCTTGAGCAAGGTGCCAGGCCTCCTTAGCTAAAACTGTTTAGATGTTTTTTTTTTCCCACACTATAACCACCCATTTTACCATGTTTATTAAATATTGCACTACCGTTCACAAGTTTGGGGTCACTTGTTTTTTATTTCGAAAACAAGGAAATTTCTAGCCGTTCCATAATTGCTAAAGGGTTTTCTAATGATCAATAAGCTTTTTAAACGTAAAATGGCGTAGCGAACAAAACCGGTCATTGGAACACGAGTGATGGAAATGAGAAAGGATCTCTGTAGGCCTATGAAGATATTCCAGCTACTATAGTCATTTACAACGTCTGCGCTGGATTTTTTTTTATCCATTTCATGTTATTTTTAATTGAAAACATTTGGTTTTCCTTTAAAAGAATAAGGAAATATCTAAGTAACGCCAACCATTTGAATAAAAAGAAATACTGGTGTCATACCCCAATGCATGGATAGAGGTCTGATTATAAGCGTGGAATGAATTGAGTTAAAATATTGAATATTTTATTAATACACAATAGATTCTCCTATGTGTTAATACACTTTAAACCGTAAATAAATAGTACTTTATTACACCTTTCAGTTATAGATTTTTAGGAATCAAACTAGTCACCAGGTTTCAAGCTTTATTGCCTTTACCAATTTTATTACATGTTTTCCAGTATTGGAAGTCATGATTTTGATCCCTGATATTTGCACTCAATATTGGTTATTCCAGGCACTTAAGTAGGAAACTAAGAGGCTGTTTGCGTGTTAAAACAAAACCATGTTCTAACATATGTTGCCAAGCAAGTGTATGTGGAAGATGCATTTTTTACTATAACGTATCTTCAAACATGCCTGATATTTTTTTCATAGCTATAAACTACATGATTTAGGTGATAACATGTTTTTTTAACTTTTTATACATAGGACATATAATGTTCATAATAAAAAATATATATAAATCATAATAAGGCAGATTTTAATTGTGCTGAATTTAAGATACTATAGGGTTCTATATAGCTTTCTCTAAACAGGTTTTTGTTTGTTTTTTTGTTATCAGTGGCCTCTGTCAATAATCCTCTTTTTAATCTAGTCTTATTGAAGTTTTTGGTCTACCTATAAAGTCTCTTGATTCCTTGTAGACCTTAGATTTACCATTGTGTTTTCAATGTTTTTAATTATTCAATTAAAATACCCGGTATTAAATCCTAATACTTAATCAGAGTTGCTGGTGCATCCCTTAGACAGTTAGGTTTTTAACTTTTTTATTATTCTGTGACAAAACACTATAATGGTACTCCCCCCGATGAGGCACATCTGGTCTTCTAGCATTATTTTTAAAGTTGGCCGGTCACACTGATTAACGTTTTGGATGCTACAGGTAACGTTTGTATTCAACCACAATAGAATATTCAGAGGTATTAAATGGTAAAAGAAAATCTTAATTTTTGTTCATTAAAAGGAGGGCCGACATATTCGCTATCTCAGTCATGTAACTGAATACAGGATAAATCAACTGCCTGATAAGTATATCAACATTATAAAAATATTACTTGAAATACAACCTTATCCCTCATTTATTTATCAATGAGATTATCTGTTCTTGCCAACTACACAGGGAACGGGATAAATCGTACTAAATAAAAAATGTGAGAGCTTTTGTATAAAAACAATGTCTGAACAAATACCACTTTTTATTTTTAAGTTATGTTTTCTCCTTAAATAATATGTTGTCTGCAAACAGGTTACTTCTCAGAAATAAACCGGCTTTTAAGTACAATTTAAGGGCATAACATGAAAAGCTAAGGCTTCCATATAAATTTGGTTGAGGCCTCCATCCCAGTGTAGAGATCTTTCTTTAAAAACATCAGGACAAATACATTTTGTAATTGATGTGAAAACAAATACCTTACACATTCTGGTCCAAATGAAATTTGATGGTAAATGGGCACACTTGTGCTCCAAGAAGCTTTGGGTTATATAGAAAAATGTATGGGTCCATTCAAAGGACTCCATTAAGAATCCATATTTACCTTTGGCACTCGGGGTAGTGGAACCAACACTACTCTGTATCGCCATCTCCAACATCCCAGCAATCTGCCTTTTAACGATGCGCGGCTAGGCAGTAGGGAACTAAGGAAGCTGTGCCGGCTCGGCACCATCCTACATATTGTTGGTGGAGCAGTTAAGGAGATCTCTCTCTTATCTGGCCCTGTTATGCGTCAGAGAGGCTGTGGCCCCCATCACATCCTCCTAAGTTTTATTGGACCCAAGATATGCAACCTCCTAGAACACCTTTTGGTGTGCACTTGCCTACAATATATTCTTCTTCTTCTATGCTTTTCTCCTTGTGGTCAATTTGAAACGTCTCGTTCCAAACATTCTTGTTTTTATCAATCTCCGCTTGTTCCATGGATCGGTTTCTTTTTATGAAAGAAATCAAGTTATTGTTTATCTTTTTCTCCAAGCCTATTCATTTAATTCCCCTGCAGAAAATTATGACCAAGGTCCTTAATTCTTTACAGCATCTTTGAAACAATTTGGGAAGCATTAGATTTGAAGCTATGCTATTCTTAATTTTATTTTGCGCTTTCTGGGCAGACATAAAATTTCTGCAGCCCTTATATATTTATATTTCTTTGTGCAGTTGATGTTAAAACCGCTCTGCTTTTAATCCCACTGTTTTCCCTTCCTGCACTTGTTTGAAAGGCTAATTTGGATCTCCATAGGGGTCCTAACTGCTGGTCTTTTCTCCTGAATACTCTATATATCAAGTTTTGCTATTTACTGCAATTGCACCAGGCTGAACTGGTCATTGGACATAATTGGCAAATGCCTGGTGTGCCAGTGCCTGTTGGCATCTTCTATGAACCTTTAGTATGTCTCATTTGGCAGATACCATCAGTTAGTGCACCACCACTAAAGCGGTGTCCAGGCTGGTCCTGATTAGAACCGATTCTCTTGTCCTGACTGTTGGCCACTTTACCATCCAAGAACCTTTGCAGTCTTCCATTAGCTTGATTTACAATGTTTCTGCCTGCTGCATAAACTCTGTCACTGGTTCCATTATCTAAGATCTAGATGCTTCTCAAACTTGTGTTCCCAACATTTTGGGGGGGATCTGGTTATCAGGCGAAGAACTTCCCCCTCAGTGATAATCTTTAACGATCCTATATGACCTAAACATTTATGATTTTACCTAGAGTAAAACTAAAATTCCAGTGTTTTTTTTTGTTTGTTTTAATCCATGGCCAGATGATTTCTGTATGTCTTTCATCATTCATTTTTTATTTTACTCTGTATACAATAAAATTAAAAAAATTAGCCTCACTACTCTGTGAAGAAAAATCTGTGAATTTGTTAAAATGATTGCCTCTCAACTCCTGCCATCTCTTCTCCATAGTCGACAATAAGACATGTCAGCGGACAATTCCATCTCTGAGTTCTTTTTGCCCCTCAAGTGGCCGAGTGAGAGGCAGGAACACTCCAGGGGTAAGAGGTGAGGGGACGCATCTGAGGAAAAGATAACACAGCTATTCAGAGCTGTGAACTCTCCCCACAAGTAGTCAGTCTATTGAACCACTGAAACCGCTCTAAAGAGATTTAGCCTAAAGCAGTCTCCCAATCACCAATTAGACAAATATTAATATCAATTAAGCTGTTATACAGCATAGGTTTCATATAATTACCTTAATGGCCTGACGCTTTTTTTTGTCCTCTTTTTCTTCAGCAGCGATTTCTTAAACAAACTTTGTCTTTTGTGCTAGAGGCCTAAGAAAATTTCCAGCAGGGAGCTCAGCTTTTGTGAGGGTTTCTAAAGAGACAGGGGGAATGTTCTATTTAATGACAAACACCTACTTTAAAGCATTGCTTTTTCCTGTGCCTGTTCCCACCACACTGTGTTAGCGGGCTCAAAGCCTATTAAGAATGAGAGACAAAAAAAAAAATAATAATAAATAAAATAAACGAGGGTGTCGAGACACATGTGGGGATCTGGAGACACAATAAGGTACCCAGACTAGCTTTGCTAGCTCATCGAGAAAGCAGCGTTTCAATTAAGGCTCCAGTGAGAGGGCATATCCGTTATTCCCAACGGGACAAAGGCCTGGAGAGAGGGCGTGAGCGATAAAGGTAAAAAAAATCTATCTCAAAAACTAGACAAATCTGTCTCATTGAGTCGCTTGTGGGTTGAGTACTAATTAAAAAGGGAATTCTCCAAAGCATCCTGTCTTCTATTAGAGTGTTTCTACAATGCACACTGCCTGCTTTTCATTTTCCCCTGTTATTCCCTGTTTAACAAACACAGGTTAGAAATAGACCCAGACACTGTCCAATATGAAACTGAAGCTGCCAAGGAGATTTGTGCAAAATAAAAAAAAAAAAAGTTAACCACAAGGTTGCGCTGGTTTTGTTTATAGTTCATTTCACAAGACTGGCTTATGAAATTGGTCCTATTGACAATCTCACAGAGAATGTGGTACCTCAATAAAAAACATATTTGTGTTACTTTCTATTATTTACTCCAAACCTATAAAATACATTAGATATGTGGAAGTGGCCCAAAAACGATTCTAATAATTCCCACGATTGGGGAGAGGGGATCACTGCAAGCGCCACCATATTGCCCCGAGTTGAGGAAGAGTGTGTAGTCCTGGAATGCTGAAACAGACTCTTCATTGTTTAACTACAAACACACAGAGAAATTATAAGAGATCCAAGCTCTGCCCTATCTTCTGCTGTTTTGAGCTAGGTAGTACACTGGTGCTTACTGCTTTATGAAACTTGTTACCTTAAAGTTCTGGGCTTATGCCTTGCCTGCCAGCCCTAATCTTTCAGACTGTGGCCTGGATTTTGATACCTGATTTCCCCGCCCTGACATTAGCTTACGTCAATCATTATAGGGAGTGGGTTGAGAGAAGGTAATTTGGCTGTATTAGATTCCCAAGCCAAAATGTGCTAGCCCTTCCTTTTGGATTTGGTTCCTTAACAGTAACTTTTTGTTTGGTATCCTGACTTAGGTCCAGTATAAGTCCTAGCTGCTCCCATATTGTTTGCGGGACCTATCGTGATATCTTGACCCAGAGTCTGCTGGCGAAGCTTTGCTTCTCTGGGTATTTGGATGACTTTCTTCTTTCTTCAGACGGGGGATCAGACTTTAGGCACACTCAATTCCAGCCCACATCCCACTCCTACTCTTAGCATACTTAGGCCGGCCTGTGCATATGTCTGTGGCTCCCCCTTTTTCACAAGAAACCACACGTCCATAAGAGGGGAGGGCTCTGGATGGACCACCCTAGTAAATTCCCAGGTGTTCCAATAGCTTTATGTATTTTCTTTAACTATTACTTAACTCATGCACGCTGCACGTATTTTGGTTCTCGCAAAGCTGAAAGCCTTACATGAGAATATTACAATATTACATGTTTTTTGGTGCAAGAATATATGTAATAACCAGATATGATAAAATGTAGCCATGGAAACTATAATCATCTAGGTTTCTACTTATACCAGTGCTGATTTCTGTGTACTCACATTCACATTCAGTATCTCAGATGTTATTTTATGTGTAGTATTCCATAAAACCATTCTAGAGTATGGTAAATACTTTTAGTGGCCTTTAACCCCTTGATGACAATTGCCGGTCCTGGCACGACACGTAAAAGCATGTGCTTTACGACAATTGACGTGCCAGGACCGGCACGTCTTTAAACGGGTGCAGAAAGCGATCTACTATCGCTTTCTGCACCCAAAAAGCGTTGCTGAATGCCTCGACCTCGTGGCCTTTTAGTTCCCCCAAAAAATGACAAACCCATGCATGTGGGGTATCACTGCCCTCAGGAGATGTTGCTGAACACATTATGGGGTGTCGTGTGACAGCAACATATAACAGGAACTGTAAATTCATACATAAAGTAGGTGTGTGTGGGAAAAATACACACACAAAAATACTACTGCAAACTTTGAAAAAATACTGGTGGTAAAATGTGTGCATGCAAAGAGTTAAAATACCAGCATTTAAAATACCCTGTGGTGTCTAGTTTTGAAAAATATATGGTTTTGTTGGGCACACTGAAATGGCCCGGCTCAAAGATGTACCAAATAGGGCATGGGCAGTGGATCCCCAAATGCCAAATTTCTCCATTGAAAAATACGCATGCCCCAAATGTGGCCCTTTTGCCCCCAAACAGCCAGGCAAAATCATTCATGTGAGGTGTCGCTGTACTCAGGAGATGTTGCTGAACACATATTGGGGTGTTTTATGATAGTGACATATACGAGAACTTTTTAATTCATACCTGAAGTAAAATGTGTGTGGAAAACCAAATGCAAAAAAATGACTACCACAAAGTTTGACAAAGACTGGTGGTACATATGGTGCATGGAAAGAGTTAAAATACTAGCATTTGAAATACCCTGGGCTGTCTAGTTTTCAAAAATATATGGGTTTATTGGGCACACTGAAATGGCCCGGCTCAAAGATGTACCAAATAGGGCATGGGCAGTGGATCCCCAAATGCCAAAGTTCAACATTGAAAAATGCGCATGCCCCAAATGTGGCCCTTTTGCCCCCAAACAGACAGGGAAAATCATTCATGTGGGGTATCGCTGCGCTCAGGAGATGTTGCTGAACACATTATGGGGTGTCGTGTGACAGCGGCATATACCAGGAGCTGTAAATTCATACATAAAGTAGGTGTGTGTGGGAAAAATACACACACAAAAATACTACTGCAAACTTTGAAAAAATGCTGGTGGTAAAATGTGTGCTTGCAAAGAGTTAAAATACCAGCATTTAAAATACCCTGTGGTGTCTAGTTTTGAAAAACATATGGTTTTATAGGGCACACTGAAATGGCCCGGCTCAAAGATGTACCAAATAGGGCATGGGCAGTGGATCCCCAAATGCCAAAGTTCAACATTGAAAAATGCGCATGCCCCAAATGTGGCCCTTTTGCCCCCAAACAGCCAGGCAAAATCATTCATGTGAGGTATCGCTGTACTCAGGAGATGTTGCTGAACACATATTGGGGTGTTTTATGATAGTGACATATACGAGAACTTTTTAATTCATACCTGAAGTAAAATGTGTGTGACAAAACAAATGCAAAAAAATGACTACCACAAAGTTTGGCAAAGACTGGTGGTAGATATGGTGCATGGAAAGAGTTAAAATACTAGCATTTGGAATACCCTGGGCTGTCTAGTTTTCAAAAATATATGACTTGATGGGGTAAATTGCATTGGCCGGGTTCAAAGATACCCGAAATGGCACATGGGGGGAAGAATTACCAGATTTGGAGAAAATGGCTTTGAAATAGCAAAACGCTACCTGTACTTATTGCCCCATAATGGGTAGAAAAAAGCAAAAAAACATAAAAACATTGGGTATTTCTAAACTCAGGACAAATAGTAGAATCTATTTAGCAGGTTTTTTCATTACCTTTTATAGATGAGTAAAAGATTTTTCAACTAAAAGTTAGAAACAGTCATTTTTTTCTAAATTTTTCACCATATTTTATAATTTTTTTAATAGTAAATAATATGATACAATCAAAACAATGTCATCTAAAGAAAGCCCTTCTTGTCCTGAAAAAAACAATATCTAATGTGTGTGGGTTCAGTAAACGGGAAAGAAGAAAATTACAGCTACACGCGAGCAGCGCAGAAATGTTAAAAAGGCCATTGTCACCAGGGGAACAAACAGTAAAATCAGCCTTTGTCACGAAGGGGTTAAAGATCATGTTTTGGCTTGTTATAATAAAACAGTGATTTATCATTTTTATTGTTTTTGTAAAGAAGGTGGATTTATAGGACATATAGGGCAGTATATGACTTCACATGGTCTCTAGTGGCTGTAGAAAGTTCCATCCTAGTATTTCCAAACATTTTATAGCACAGATTTAAACTATAGTATTGTGTTGGAAAACTCTCAATCTAACATTTGTATGCCCCCTGTCCAGTTTGTCCTGCAAGTCTACAAACATCTGATACTAACATTTAGCTCATGAATAGATTAGAAAGCAGAGGACAGTATGCATTATCGCTCATTAATAATATCTTAAAAAACAGTGTATAGGGAGCAAAATAGACACAACATTACAAGTCATTTATAAATGTGAATCCAATTATCACATCTGAAAGAGTTCATTTTTTAATGAGAGATAAAGAAAAACAAATTTCTAATTAAAACCCTTTTATATTTTTGGGGGATTTTGTAACAAGCTTATATTTTTTTTGTGAAGACGTGTTTAGAACTTAAATTATGATTTCTTATTTTAATTTTTCACAATTGGTATCGCTGATAAATTGTTAAGGGTGAAATTCAACTACACTGTTATTATCTGCATTACTTTATCTGCATTTACTCTTTAGTATATTGTTCATACTGTTTTACTGTTATTACTGTGTGTTGTAGTCATTTATTATTTTCCTGCTCAGGAAACCCATCCATGTCCTGAATGCCCAGTCAGGTGGAGGCACTGCCAATGCTATGTACCCCAACTCTTGTATAGCGGAGGTTTAGGATCCCCATGTAAAGCAGGAAGAGGTAACTGAGGATAAGGGCCAAGGGTGAGCAAAAGTCTTTTACACAAGTATAACTGCCTTTTTGGGGTCATGCCACTGCATCTCTATCAGATTCAAACCAAGACTTTGAGTAGGTCACTCTAAAACCTTCTTTTGAGCAAAGGTGGACTTGCTTGTGTGCTTTGGGTCATTGTCCTGCTGCATAACCCTACTATGCTTGAGCTTTGGGTCATAAACTGATGGCTAGATATTCTACTTCAGAATATTCTAGCAGATAGCAGAATTTGTAGCTCCATCAATTATGGAAGGTCACTCAGGTCCATCAGTCCACAGAATATAATCTTGAGGGGTCGTCAGGATGTCTTTCTTATGGTGGAATAGTGAACACTGACCTCCTGGATGAGTAGTTGATAAGCCTTAGACATGGCTTTGAAACCCTTTGCAGACTGATACATGTCATCAAGTTCAACTTTTTGAGACCTTTAGCCTTCCTGCAAGACAGGTTCTATTTAATTGTTGTTTGGATTCAACAGAACTGGCAGTAATTATGCCTGGGTATGACACTTAAATTTGTGTAAATTGTGTAAATCTGGTTGGTTTTGTAACTAAGGGGGCAATTACTTTTTCACATAAGGCCTGGTGGGATTGGATAGCTTATTTAATTTCATACATAAAATCATAATTTAACAGCATTTTGTGCTTACTCAAGTTATCGTTATCTAATATTAAATTTAGTTTGATGACCTGAAGCATTTAGGGGGCAAATATCAAAAAGAAAAATCAGAACTGTATAGAGGTTATTATTATTATGTTTCAATAATAATTAGGTAGAGGTTAACAGAAATATTTTTCCGAAGTTGTATAGTAATACAGGCTATTCTGTTGGTGTTTGTACCCAAGAGTGTAAGAGTGTAAGTCTGCAAACCAAAGACATGTAAGCTGAAACTTCTTATCTTGTTTATCATTTTGGTCTTCATGAGCTTGTGCCCATCCACTGCCTGGCTCACCAACCTTTTGGTTCCAAAAGGACCAAATAAAGTTTCTGATATTTTCTGGTACCTGTAGGCAGATGGGTTCTTATTTGCCATTGACTTCTTAAAAAAAGATGCATTATTAAGTATGAAGAGACAGCTTGAAACTCATCGAGTTGATTATATAATGCATTTAAACAGAGAATGTATATTCCTTTAATCTCACCTACAACTTTATGAATAAACTCCGCGATCATGTGGCAAAAGTACAGGGCTTTCTCAGGAAAATGGTATAATTTAGGACTACTGCAATTGTGCTTGGTTTTTACTCTAAATGTAAGGGAATCCTGAAACCAGATTTCAAATCAGTCAATGCTTTGTCTTTTCATGATGTTTTAGCTTAAAGAATAATAATTTATTTATATTATAATTTTTGGTTTGTTAATTACACAGTCACCATTAAATGATGATTTCTGGATCAGCAGCAGAAACAGACGTGTATGACAATTTAATCTTGATGGACCTGCATCTTGTATCACGATTATGTTACTAGGTAAGACTTTTAGTAAAATACCTGTATTTCACATTGCATTTGGCATAAAACCCTTTCTGTTAAATTTGCCATTTTCACAAAACAGCAGTCTTGTGAATAATAAAATATTATTTAAAACATAAACAAGTGCAGCTCAAAGTGCTTTCTAGTCAGTAGCACAAAACTTTAAAGCTGGTAATAAATAGTTGCTGAGAAAAATGATTGCTAGATAGAAGGTGTATTCACAGAGCAAGTGTGATCTATTATTTAAACAGCAGTTGAGAGTAGTTGTGACTAGACTTATGCATTCTTATTCGGGCAAACATGAAAACGAACAGGAAGTGTGCGTTTTTGTTGTTCGTCCCAAAGAAACGAAGAAGCGATGATAGCGGCGGTAAAGCGTACACAAAGACGAAGACACACAAAACGTAGACTCTTCGTCTACTAATCTCCCTGGTCCTTTCCCCATCTAGCCTACCTTATCTACACAGCATCGCAGGGGTTGACAGGGGAATCTGTAGGTTCGCCATCAGGGGTTAAGGGGCTGTGCAAACGACTCTATTGCTCGTCTGCAGGGTCCTCCTCTGGCATCAACCAATTGCAGGCGACCAATAGGCTCACTCACACAGCGTTTTTGACTCCTGACAGTGAACCTACGGATTTCCACTTCTGTTAACCCCTGCGATACTGCGTAGATAACGGGAGCAGAAATCCGTAGGTTCACCCTCAGGGGTTAACTTGGTGCAACTTGGCCGACAGAGACCACTGGTCTCTCTGCTCCAACAGTTAAAAGTCCATATGAACGACCAATAAAGTCGCTTGTACGGACCTTTAACTGTTGGAGCAGGGAGACCAGTGGTCTCTGCCGGCCAAGTTGCTGGACAAGGATTTTAAAAGTCTGTATGAGCGAACCTACGGATTTCGTCTGCCATCAACCAATGAAGTACAGGCCCCTGTAGACAACCAATAGAGTTGCTCGTATGGACATCCTGGCGCCAAAGCTGCTGCGTAGTCCGTGCTGCGTTAACACCCTATTAACTCCTTCTACAAAAAAACGAAGAAAAAAAAAAGAACACAAAGAATGTACATGAATATTTGCCCGAACCAAACACAGGAACGCTCAAATATTCGCGAAATACGAAAATTTTTTCCCCCATGAAGACGAACACGAAGAGTTGGCCCGGAGCACAAGTCTAGTTGTGACTGGTCAGTGTCATAGTTTATATTAACTGTTCCATGCATCTCCAAAATTCTTCGTCGTTGACTGTGACTTTAGGAAGTGATACAGGAATATCACTTCCCATTCTGCAACAAGTATTTATTTGGGGATGCAAATGAGACAAAAATGTAAAGAGTATGTCTGCAGGCTACACAAAGCTTTAATACATAATTGAGAATTGCTAATTTACCTAAAGCAATCTAAGCTGCCAATGTAAAATCATCTTATTCAATACTGCCATATACTATTTATGCATTTTATTCTTTCACTTGATCAATAAACAATGGTGTTTCAGCTGGTCTGAAAAAACCCAGAATACTTTGGCTTGTTTTTGTTTGAAAATCCGTAGGTTGGATACATACAATTTAAACTCATTATATATTAAACAAAATGATTTGTATAATCTTGCATATGTGTATTGTGCAGATATGGCAAGAAAGATCAGATGGAGCCAATGACCCAAAGGGACAGGAAAATATGTGAATTATCCTGTATTTTATTAGAGCAGACAATATTAGCAAATTGTTGTATTACTCTGGCAAAATTAGTGGCTATTTATGTTGCCAAACATGCTTAACCCCTTCGTGACCTTTGCCGGTTCAGGACCGTCATGACAAGAAGGTCACTAAATGACCTTTGACGGTCCTGAACCGTCAAAAAATTAAATAAGCTTAGAAAGTGATCAAGGATCGCCTCCTAAACTTAAATGGTGTCGCTGGAATGCCTCGATCAGGAGGCATCCAGCAACACCAAACACTTACCTTTCGATGGGCTGTGACCGCTCCGGAGAGTGGTCACAGCCGCAGCTGCCGGTGATCTTTGCCATCAAGTAAGATGGCCGCCGCTCTCAATAAAGATGAGAGTTCGCTAGATGGTCTCCAGACCCTCTAGAGAACTCTGGCTCCACTTGCTGGTTGAATACAGGTACTGCATTCAACCATGCAAGTCAATGGAGCCCAGCTATGTGATTAGCAAAATATTCAAAAAAAATAAAATAAAAAAAAATGTGCTAACATTTAAAAAATAATTATGCAGTGATGTCACTAGATGAACCATCCAGTACCAGCAAAATGTGTAAAAAAAATATAAAAAAAAGTATTAAAAAAATAAAATAAAAAAATAAAGTTTATTATTTTGAGCAAGTGCTAAAATTTCTCAAAAATCTCAACAAAGAGTTAAAATAAAAGCACTTCAAATACCCAAGGGGTGTCTAATATAAAAAAAAATGGCTGATGGGGTAAATTGGAGTGGCCGAGCTCAAAGATAGGGCATAGGTACAGACTGACCAAAATGGAGAAAAAAAGCGCACTTCCCAAATGTGGCATTTTAAATCTCAAACAACCCGACAAACCCATGCATGTGGGGTATCGCTGCACTCAGGAGATGTTCCTGAACACACATTGGGGTGTTGTTTGACAGTGACATATACCAGAACATGTATATCTATAACTAAAGTACAATTTGTGTGGAAAAAAAAATAAAAAAAAATACTATTACAAAGTTTGACAAAGTGTAGTTGTATAATTGGTGCATGGAAAGGGTTAAAATAACAGCATTTGGAACACCCTGGGGTGTCTAGTTTTCAAAAATATATGGTTTGAATGGGTTAAATTGAGTTAACCGGCTTCAAAGATGTTCCAAACAGGAGATGGAGGCAGAATGACCAAATGACCACCTGAATTACGCATGCCCCAAAAGTAGCCTTTTACCAGCCAAACAATCTGACAAACCCATGCATGTGGGGTATCGCTGTACTCAGGAGATGTTGCTGAACACATATTGGGGGGTTGTTTGACAATGGCATATACCAGGACCTGCATATTTATAACTAAATTACAATTTGTGTGAAAAAAAAATTAAAAAGAATGACTATTACAAAGTTTGACAAAGTGTAGTTGTATTATTGGTGCATGGAAAGGGTTAAAATAACAGCATTTGGAATACCCTGGGGTGTCTAGTTTTTAAAAATATATGGTTTGACGGGGTTAAATTGAGTTAACCAGCTTCAAAGATATTCCAAAGAGGAGATGGAGGCAGAATGACCAGATGCTAAAAGTCTGTGTTGAAAACCTGAATTACGCATGCCCCAAAAGTAGCCTTTTATCAGCCAACAATCTCACAAACCCATGCATGTGGGGTATCGCTGTACTCAGGAGAT
>VKOC01000008.1:31762175-31774376 GCA_009364415.1 Spea multiplicata
ATAGTGAATGCTTTCTGGCACTTTTGAGGTTATAGGGGTCAGTATAAAATTAAATGAAAAAAAACATTCCTAAATTTTTGTTTGTTTGTTTTCTTTCTTTAAGGGCGAGATGAATGAATTTAAGTAAAATGGCATTAAGATCTTTTAAGGGGCAGTAACATACCTCCCAACATTTTAATTAACAGAAAGGATACTTTTGATAGACATGGCTAGGGTGCAAGGCTTTGACAAGGCTTTTTTAATACAACTTTGTGATCTATTGATAGTTATTTACACACACACTTTGATAGATATTTACAAACACTTTGTTTACTCGCATTTTATTGTGAATTTTAGGCTTCTGGGAATGCTGAACCTAAACCTAACAGACAACAGCCTTCCTCCGAAGGCACCATGACGAAGCAATACTACAAACATCCATTGTGTTTATAGACAGGTTACAAGATCTGATGTCAACAATGGCTCGTTGAGCTGCAGTGCACCAGAAAAGCTGATCAACCGATTAGGTGATCTGCCCCTGGTAAAGCAGCCCAGGCCAGAATATGCAGATGTGTAATACCACAAGCATCTTGAGCTCCTAGTAGAGATGGACAGAGGGATTCGGGGCTCAAAAGACAGCCTCAGCTAAACAGGGACAATCATAAACACCCTTTATTCTCCTCCTGGTACATGTGTTCTCTTGCCAGCAGGCTAATGGGTCATCAAGCCAACTAGCTCTTTGTGGAACACTCTGTAGAGCAAGTCAATAAAAAGGGGCTTTTATGTGACCTCTTGATTTTTTTATCTTTTCTGTTTAAAGGAATACTCCAGCTGTTGATTGACATTGTTACTAAGCAAAATATATACACATCTAAATATCTATGAAGAGGTACTCTTTAGATCATAAATAAGGGCAATGTATTCTTACACAATACATTTCCATTGGTTTGCCTACTAAATGGGAACATTGGTATAGCCATATTAACCAAAGATAATGTGATAATGATAATAAATGTCTTTACATAGATTTTTAATATATTTACAAAAATGGGTGTAAACTTGCATAACCTTTCTGGACATCGGGTCCATAAATGGATACCATTTGAAACAGAGACCTCTGGGGTCCCAAAACTTCATGAACTTCAACTTAAGACTAATAATTGGAGATATTGGATCAGTGAAAGTAGGAGGCAAACTAACCCATTTAAGTAACCTCCTCAGCGGAGTTCCTTTTACTCAACAAGAACCCTGCAAGGGTTGTCTGCTGGAGGTGGAAGTTGTTGTTATTGCCAGTTTAACCAAACACAACTTGTAACTAAGATTTTTCCTGACAGTAAAATTACATTATACAGAAATTATATATTTGAATAAACTCTGATGTGTCAGAACGCTTTTTAGTATGAGGGAGGAAAAAAAGGCATTCCTACTAACTTTTCCAATACTAAAATAATAGCTTCCCAGACTGTTAAACAACTGGCATTTTGGGGGTTAAGCATTGCATGGGTTAAAGTGACAGGGAACAATGTTCTGTAACACTGCTGCCCCCAGGTGCCCTCTACATGTAATTACAACAAACACCATGTCTAAATATATTTGGCAAATAGTAAATACCCCTTGATAGCCATTATAAAATAAATAGCATTTTGGAAAGAGTTCTAGCAGGCGATGTTTCACGAACAAAGTGTTTACAGATAATCACTGGTAAGATCATTGTACATTCTCCTAGTTCCCAAGGGACAAAGAAACAATGTCACCATGTTCACCAGTAGGTGTTTTTGTGGAGACATCATGCCAAGCATTGGGTTCCATATATACGTACACATTGCCTTCATGATCTAGTTGGCTGAGGACATATCAGCAGTGACATCCGAGAATCTTTTAGGGTAGATGTAAATTATGTCAATGTGAAGGACAGAGAGTAGTCAACATGGCAGTCACCAAAAAAGAATTCTACTTGAAAGTGTTACGTATACTGAACAAAATGATATGTTTTAAATATTAAATTTTGATAATACTGCTATTAATTTGAATTGTTATATAAATGTTTATTATTATGCTTAATTTATTAAAACCATGTATAGCTTGGGCTTTTGAAAATAAGGGGCTACTTTGTCTCAATACCATAAAATATAATTTGTTGACCTGAACTTCCACCCATCACCTAACCCTTACAGCCAGTCGGCTTCCACGTATACAGCAGATCGGTAATCGTTCTTTCCATAGGTTTCTTAAATATTCTTAAGTATTACCAGTTGCTCTGTCATTGTTGAGTTATAAGGGCGATTCTTTTTTAGTAATGTGTGCATCGTGACTAGGCACCGTAAGAACGGGTTAGATTTTGGAATATAGACTAACGAGCCACCTATTACCTGATCGTATAGTTCTTGACAAGAGAAGCTCTAAGTTTTGGGGCCTTATAAGGAAAAAATAGGAGATCCAAGTTCTAGCGCAAGTACTTAAAATAACGCCATATTTATTAACAGTTTCTTCAATTAATTGAAATTATAGTATGATACATTTCAATAATAATAAGAAGACAAACATCAGGATCCTAATCAAAGCAGGGGAATTCTGATTGCTTTTAATGCCACATAGGAGCTGACAATAAATACTTACACAGTTTTATGAGAAACGTAACATCGATATGATGCTTTAGCACACACTGAGCTTGTTTTATGCTATAACCAGCATAGATAAACTCATCCTCCTTTATTAGAGTAAAACAGCAGTTTTTCATTATAGAAGAAGCTGTGCTTCCGATGCATTTCCCCCGGCGGTTAGGTAAAGGATTGACCCCACCAGTGCCGCACCACGTCTTACTCGATCAATGAAAACAAACGGGGCCAATCAACAACACAATTTACAAAACTTGACACAATGCTTTCTTTATATGTATACACATAAATAGTTGGTATCTCTTCTGTTAGAGATGGCAATGTGTCCAAGCATGTATTGAAATAAACATGTCATATTTGTATAAATAAATGTATTGCTTTGAAAGGTTGTTTGAATATACCCCTTTGAAACATCTAAGCTCTTAGAATGGTGAAGATTTCTGTATAGTAAGTACAGTCAAAGTTCGTGCTACGAGGTATTAGGAAACACTAAAATAGTTTATAATCCATCATGTCCTACAATTATAAAAATATTGTCTAAGTTGTGGGTTCTGTTCCACCTAGACAAACAATTTAGCTCTATATTACATAGGACCAGCCAACCACTTCCTGCAGCAGTTACTGGGCAGGGCCGTAGGCCTCGGGCGCAGCTGCGAGGGGGCGCACAGCCGGCCGATCAGCAGCTGCAGCCTCCAGGAAGATCACGGATCTCCCCCTAACCAGCCCAATATTAATGTTGCCATTCAAATGCATTGGGCACAGTGGCCAGTTGCCCAGGGGCCCAGCGTTCCAGGGGCTCCGTGGTGAATCACATTGCAGCCAGCAGTGCATGTGCATATATATATATGTGTGTGTGTGTAAGCTGCTGTGTGTGTGTAAGAGCATAATAGGTTCTTGTATGTTTGCAAGCTGGTGTGTGTATATGCGTGTTTATGGCCACGTGTGTATAAGGCATGTGTATGTGTATATGCGTGTTTATGGCCACATGTGTGTAAGGGCAGTGAATGTGTATATGCATGTTAATGGACAGGTGTGTATAGAGGCAGTGTCTAATTCCTGATTCCCTGTCAGAAGTCACATTCTCCTGACCCCAACAAGCCAAAGCCAGACCTGTTAAGACTTTTACTTATTTAAAAAGATTTCCTTTCCATAAATAAATGATGATAAAAAAAAAACTTTTCAGGGGGAGTTTGCACTTCTGAGTGAGATGGTGTCTGCTTGTTCCATCTCACCACAATGTGTGCGAGTTTGTTTTTAACAACTTAGTTGATGCTGCTGTATCTCTACTACATGGCATAACAAAAAATGCAGAGACCCCTCTGAGATACGTACAGATAGGGCCCTCAAACTCCTACTCCACACATAGTAACATACATGAACATTTTCACACACACTAACATACTTACACATTAACACAGACATGAACTAATATACTGTCATACACACATACAGTAGCATACTTACATATTCACAGTAATATACACTTACATACAATAACTACTGCAGGGACCAAGGCAGCCGGGTAGGACCCCCCCTTTAAAGACAATTTAAAATAAGGTATAGTGATACTAATTCAACTACTATCCGGTAAAGAAGGACCCCTCTGTGTACTCCAAAACAGCAGAGAGCTTCTGCCAAAAAGAAGATTCCATGTCATGGTTCAGCTACACTGATCCGATAAACAGCTGTCCCTCGGTTCCCCTTAAAAACTGCCAGTGTCTGGAGGTCAAGGAGTGCACCAACTGATGAAGTAAAGTGCGTTGATATGACATAACTCCCGGGAGCCTGGCATAAAGTGGCACCAACCGTACTGGTGGCACAGTCTGCAAAACCATAAGACACCCCAGAGGTCAGGAACCTATAATAGCACAACAGAGGTCTGAAGAACATGTAAACTTTAGCTATAGACTGCAGCAATATTGGAATAAGGGTATTAGACAACTAGGCACCCTCTGGAGGGCTTGAAGGTCATCCTGCCTGCTCCACCAATCAGGAGTCCCGCACCTTATGGGGCCTTGCCACGTGCTACCAATTAATGGTTGTGATGCGCATGAATGTCCAAGATACACCAATCGTGATCACGAGATTGTGTCATACTACAGCCCAAAGCTTTGTCTGTGGACCCCAAGATGGAGATGCTACCGGCAGGTCTGAATTACATTATGAATGTATATGGGTGAATAAGAAAAGTACCAAAATTGTAATGGACATCCTAGATGGACGGAAAGATCAGTCTAAAGAAGCCCCGTTGTAACAGTGTTGTCCTGGGGCCCCACCTGATCTTGATCTGCCCCTGGGTATTCCCCTCCCTACACAGTTCCTGGATTTTGATACCTGAAATGTTGGGGGTTATGACATGGTTTCTATCAAACCTCTGGGATGGTGAGATTTTATAGCATTCCTGTTAAGTTTTTCCAGTTCATAGGATTAGCAGAGCTACGCGTGTGATCAAACTACCTAAAACAACACAACAGAGCAGGCCGTCGGTATCTAGTTCTGCAGAAGACAAACATCAGGATCCTAATCAAAGTAGCCGTCCCATTAGAGGGAGATTTCACATATCAGAGTCTTCAAACACTAGAGCTGATACTGAATGAAAAATCTGCTTTATTCTTTTAACAGTGCCAAAAGTAAGTGATTGAAGATGAACTATTGTTAGGAGTGGTGCTCTAGCATTATAGAACACTTTCCAGTCACTCTGACTTAGACCTCCATTTTAGCATCAGGCCAAATCTACCAAATCAAGCAACCTTCAAAACCCACCGGGCCCAAAAAAACGAAATTCACAAAATATTAACAGTTTGTGTGAAACTTGCAGTAACTGCCTGCTGTATTCAAATACCGCTTGTATGCATGCCAATTATTTTACAGATGGGAGATATATAGGAACAAAAAAAGGGAGGCAGGCTAGGAGGAAGGTCTGAAGCAGTTAGAGAATTAGAAGGGGAATAACAAAAATAATGATTCATATTAAAGAAGAGTAACGACATTAGTTAGAACACTTGTAGGCTTGCTTTTAATGTTTTAATTACCAAGGGAAAGGTCCCTGTCACGCTCCAGAGTTAAATGGATGTATGAGCAAAACATGAGACACAGTATAGGAGATGTGGGAACTGTTCCTATGCTAACTACCCCTGTATTGTGGGTGTGACAAAAGGTGAGGAAGGATGCGAGAATCCACCCGTCCGTCCTACCCAAAGAGCCACCTAACGGCGCTCAGATTCAGAGTGTTGCAAGTTGGGCACATGGGAGATGCTTAGGGTGGTCAGGAAAGATCAGAAGATCTCTCCACCTGGTCCAAATGCAGGACAGTGCAAGAGCTACCCAGAAGCACTGCCTGAAAATCATGACTCTCTAAAGGACAATAAAGACTCATGAGTTATAAATGGTATTCTAAAAGTTTTAAAGTTTAGTTCACTAAATAAACCCATGCAATGATGTTTACAATTTAAAATAGGCAACATATGCATTCTAGAAACCCAACTTGAGTGTACACCATTGGCACACCCTGCTCTCAGGATTTGTAATTAAAGGGACATTTAGTATTTTAGGACTTTCTTTAATGGATCTCTATTGATTCCCTTTCATTGGCAGTATACTCTATGGTGCTGCCTGCAAGAACGTGGCCAGCAGCCACAAGATCTGTTTTTATGTTCCTTTTATTAGGACCCTTCTTATGCTCTTGAGTGATCTCACCCAAACACACATTTATCTACCAAACTCCTGGATAACTGACAGAACGGACAGTGCAGCGTAGTCTGTGTCTCAGATTTCCCTTTGGGACCATCTCAGGCTTTCCAGGACCCAATGATATCTTAGCTTGGATGTGACCATACCTGAGAATTTCCCAGAGCTGGAACAATTCAGAGAGGCACTAGATAAATAGAGGGCAGGGGGATTGCCCTAACCGAATGATATTCTCTACACATATATCAATGGGCATGGAACTCAATGAGCCCCAGGCAAAACTGAGAGATCTCAATCACAGAGATGTTTGCCCGAGGAGCATGAGCTCCAGTTCCTTGTGGATGCCACTTTGCAGGTGGCCTTTAAGCATGCCTTTGGTCTTAATACAGTATACACAGTTTCCTATTGCTGAATATTTGCTTTCGCACGCGTGTCTGTACTGTGCTTGCTAAGGCACCGCCGCTAGTCAGACCCGGCAAGAGAGTGGCCATACCTAGTCCTCACCGGGTTCCAGTCTCTGCCTCTTCAAAATGATTTGGGGTTAGTTCTCCTCCTTTATTTCAGCTGCCCCACTGCAAAGTACATTCCAAATAGTAGACTGAAATCAGGGAGGCAACATTGTTTTGATTGTTGCTAAACACATGTTGTTGACATACACCAAACTAACAGTCCCAAAAATTCTCTAACTCACCCTGATGTCTCAGAAAAAAAAAAAGAAAAGACTAAAACGTAGGTGCTTTGCAATTACAGTGTTCTCAGCCGAACACTGCGTTGAGGGTAGTATTTGAGAATTTGATTACTGTGTTGCCCTACAAGTATGATAATGCTGACTGATTAAAATCACTGTTTTTTATTTAATACAGTAAAAAAAAATGTTCTGAAAAACAAACACATAGAATGATTTCCTAGGTTTAACTATTCATTTGCCAGTGACACAAATCATGCAAAACACAAGACAAGATGGGTTAAAAACTGCGATGAAAAACCCAACAGCATATTGCTGAAGCCCTGAGCAGAGCAATGCCCAAAGACAGTGTCTTATTAAAGTAAAATAAAGCAAAAAAATAAATAAAATAATCCTTCATTTTGTCATTGTTTAGCAACAGAGATGTGGTAAATATTACCCATGTGGCAACGCCAGGCTCCTTGTTTACTTGCAATTTAAATGATCGGGCCCAACCCTGACAAAACGAATGAAAGTGTTTCCATGGCAACGGGGACAATATACGTCTTTTTATTTCACAGCAAGCCGGCGAACATATGGTTTGGTTTTAATGGACGCTTGGCTTCCCATTATCATAATAGTAATGTAAGGACTCAGGCAGAATAAGACAAAAACATAACATTTGAAATGAATGGATATTCTGAACGACTAGAAAGCAGGCTTATGGCTAGAAGAAGAAGAAAAAATTGTCCGTTTCATTTCTGCTTCTATTAGGATTTGTGAGAAATATTGTAGTATCATAACATGCTTCTAGCGTATTATCGGGAGTACCCCACTTTTAAATTGCATAGTATGGGATCTTTAATTAGATGGTCAGTTGCACATCGTAACAAACGCGCCCGCAGTCCCCCCTACACAAGCTAATTAAGCCACATTTTCATCCAATTAATTAAGTATAATTTATGCAGAACCTGTTTACGTGGACAGACTCATTAAATTCTAGTTTTCTTTCTCTGAGCGTTTGATTGAGAATTAACCAAAAACATGGCCTTTTCTGAGAGATATGATGACTATGCCGCTATGTAGACAAACAAATCCACGCCAATAGAAGCTACATTCACTGGGAGGAGAGTACAGAGATCACCATTTTCATTTTTTAAAGGGGTAACTAAGATCTGGGTGCTTGCGTTGGTTTCCCTTGTCACCACCGACTGTGGAGCAATTCCCATGACCACACCTGGGAACTTTCAAGGGCAAATGGGCAGATTCTGAGGGTCAAGCAGCCAATTACTAGTTTCCATACATTAATTAAGTATACCTGCAAATACAGGGTTTTTATGTCTTATTCAGTTGCACGTGTTGTTTCCATGTGTTGTTTATTTGATCTATACCTGAACTACAGGGAGTAAGTAAAACAGAGGTATGGCTTAGTGAATGAGGGACAAGGGGACTCTGGGGATGATTACGGGGAGAGAGGACCTCTCAATGTCACGGTGCAGTCAGAAGAAGGGAAGACTTCACTGACTCTCACAGTCTTCACCTGATCTACAGCCAGTGTGACAAATATATTTTGGTGCAGTAGCGGAGGGAGTGATTGCACGCTAGGGAGCGTATATTATTGTACTTGATACAAAAAAAAAAGTGGGGAGAAAGTGGGGTAGGGGATAGTGAGGAAAGAGGTATCTGATGGGGAGAAAGAAGGGGGTATCTGATGGGGGAAAATGCTACCCCCCTGAGATTTTTAGGGGTTCCTGCTGGTGTGTGTGTGTTTAGGCATCTGTTTCCTGGCACTTTATTTTCTGTAGGAATAAA
Organism: Spea multiplicata; assembly: GCA_009364415.1. Classification (NCBI taxonomy): domain Eukaryota; kingdom Metazoa; phylum Chordata; class Amphibia; order Anura; family Pelobatidae; genus Spea; species Spea multiplicata. The sequence continues at coordinate 31,770,933 of VKOC01000008.1, forward strand.
TTGAACTATGTAATTTTTACTTATCCCAAGAGAAAACACCCTCTTGAATTTGTCATTTCAGTGGACAAAACGTTCTAAGCCCTGAAATCAGTGAGAGGAAAAGTAAAGGTTTCACGTTACTCTATTTCAATCTGCATATTTTATTAAAAAGGATTAGTGGCACTCCATTGTGGCGTCCCGTGTATGATGACTTTTTTTGTGTACTGAAGTATTCCCAATCCCATCACATCAATATGAGTTAGAAAATCAGTAAAAGATGGGCATGGATGGTGGGCTGACTCGGTGGGGCAACAGGCCACTTGACTAGACTTGCCCCCCAGGCCTTAGGCTGACAGCCCTCCCCTGGACATTACCTATTCATTGTGCTGGGCCAACAGACTTGCAGGTGAAGCTGATGAAGGTTTGCCCTCGGTATTGATAACAGGGAGTTCAAATGCTCAAGGATTATTTTTATTGATTTAAATTTTTAAATTGAAATATTCTATTTAGATTATGTATTAATAAAGTTATTTTTGGCCCATGTAAAATTATTTTATAAAATCGGCTTCTGTGAAGAAGGTAATCGCTATTCTTTACTATCATTTCGTGGCAACTTTGTAAATAAACCTTCCTCTATTGTTTCTAAAGACTTCCACGCCAAAAGGCAATAAGATTCACAACCTATCACTCAGCCTTATCAACTACGACACAAAGAGTTCACACTTTTTTTTCCTGTACCTGCGCACCTGCCCGTACGATAACATTAGTCCTACACAAGCCAGGTAAGAGGCTCCTATTGAGAAGGCCTGATGCATATCTCAGGCTTAGTGTTTGTTTTGCCTGGATGTCTGTAATGAAACAAAGAGAATTTAATCACTTTAAACAAAAGGGTTTTCCAAGAGCATTTGGTGTGGGTGAAGAGGGAATGCTTTCTTTTTCCTCATGGAATTTATTCACCTTGCTTTCAGTTCAAGTTTCACCCCCAACCGTTTAACCTAAAGCCTAAAATGTGATTTTCCCTCAATGTTGTGACAGGTGTGTCCTGCAGAATTTGTTGGATTTAAGGTCTAAAACACTTTGCTGAAACTGGCTAAGTTCTTACATGGGTGAATGATTTCATTGTGTCCCAAGTTCTGCACCTTTTTTCCTCCCCACTAACCCTGTCAATACCAGTAACCAATGAAGCATTTCGTGACCCTCATCAGTAAATATTAGATATTATAGTACTTTAATCATTTAAATAGTAATTAACGGGTTACCAGCCTCCCACTTACACAAGTTAGTTTGGTTTGTTAATGAATATGATAGCTGAGTGAGCCCTTTCAATTATCTTTTGTCCCCTTGCGAACGCATGGAGGGATTGGTCCTAGATTTACAGAATATCTATTCGGCCTAAAACATCTCCTGATTGGCACTGTGCACATATACTATACGCGCTGCCAGCCAGTGCTTTGCACAATGAGTGCTTTCCTGCCAGTGACTGTCTGCTTGCCAAAAGGTGTGCAAACCTCAGACTGTGGAGGAGGTGGTGCTCTGTGGCTCTTCTCCTATAAGGCAAGTGGCCTGTATATTAAAGTACACAAAGTGTTTTATAGGCCTTCCAACTGTCTCACTTTGTGCAGGACAGTCCCAATGTTGCCACTCTATCCCGCTCTCCCAACGAGCTCTACTTCTGTCCTGCTTTTTGGGACAGAGGTAGAGCTTGGCAGGATTCGGGAATGCAGAATTGCGTGCATGTACAGTAGTCATGTAGAGTGACATTCTACCTCCCAAGCTCTGGCATCCCAGGGAAGTTGGGGAGGTATGCTCTAACGTGTATTTAAGTCCTTAAATATGCATTATTAAAGTACTTACAAAGTAGATTCACCGTTACCCAATTTTGTTTGTGTCCTCTTAAAACAGTCTTAACAAGATATCGTGATTCTTACTCCCCAAGCTCTGCAAAGCGAAACACTCTTGGAACCACCCCGTTAAACCTAATGGAGCATTTGCCTGCCCCTAAGTGAGAAAGCAGTGGACGCATGTAACCCCCCCCCATGCCTAAGTGTGTGTGCGCTCAGTGTCAGTGACATTTTGTTACCCATGACATACCAGGTGCGTCACTAGTCCTTTAGGGAAATTGTCTCACTCACAACTGCTCATGTTTTCTGTAAATCCTACTGGATTCTGTGATTACACGTTAGCAGTCCAATAATATTCATCCAGACAGATCCGAAGGTGCCCAAAGCCAGACAAGCACATTGCTACACATCAGATTTTCTGTAAATGTAGGTATTTACAAGTTGACCTATACACTACAGGTCTCTAGATTATAAGCTTGTTTGAGCAGGGCCCGCCTCACCTGTTGTCTCTGTTAATCAATTCCTTATATTACATGCTACTTGTTATGCCCTGTCTACCCATTGTACAGCGCTATGGAACTTGATGGCGCTATATAAAACAATAATAATATAGCTAAAGTTTGTATCTTATTAACTACGGTAACACCAAATGATATACATATTTTCTTGGAGTCTAGTAAATTATATTATTGGCTGTGTTAGTTGGCCTTTGAAATAATGAATATTATTAATCACAGCTGATAATAATTTTAAAGATTTTAAAGCTTATGCACAGGATAAATAAGAATAAATAATGTACACACCAGTGGTGGGAGCCCCCCTATATTTACCAATCTGAATGGCTCCTGCATGTATTACACATCATATTTTCAAGCATTTAATTTATATCCAAGTAAAGGGACAGTAATATTTTAACCCCCCTGGTGTAGAAATTAAAGCTTACCTTTTGGTTCTGTGGACCTTCAAGCTGTCGGTGTTCCAAACACACTGCCTTGCCTTTGAAATGTAGCCATTTAGTTGCCTTCCCCACCAAGACAAACTGTGATATGGAGGGTATGAAGTTAATCTTAACAAGTCTGAGCCTTACAGGTGCCCACAATCATACATCAGGCCCTCCCACAGCACAACTTGGCTAATTTAACTACTAAGAGCTCTGCGTTCTAGAACCTGTTATAATGCTGGTTTGTCATCTTTCACACCAATTGATGCCTCCAGTGTATTTTGAAGAACAAATAAAATATTGGCCAGGTCCACGTTTTAGGAAATGTCCTAAAAAATGTAAAATATGACGACTGGACTGGCTTCTTTTAAACTTTGAAAAACAAAATGTGCACAAGCGCATTCATTTTAGGTAGATGAACAAATTACTTCTTTAACTTGGGGTACTTATTCATATCTACCTAGCATCCAGCTTTCCACAGAAAAGTCCTGCTGTTGTGGACACTGGGGATCGTGGGCCAGTTGGGGTACATCCTCTGATCTCCCCTGACCAACCCAATGAACTGTGAAAACCTTTGGGGTCTATGTTGTTGCCAGTGGCGGAACTACCGGGGTCGCAGGGGTCGCGACTGCGCCCGGGCCCTGGAGTTTTGCCAGTCAGGGGGCCCAAGGGGTGCCGAGCGGT
>VKOC01000008.1:31778052-31796805 GCA_009364415.1 Spea multiplicata
AGCTAAATTACCGGCACTACAGCCACTTATCTTCATATACACCATTTAATAGAAATTCTTGATAACCTGTGTCATGCCCTAGAGGCAATTTACTGGCATTTTGCCCTCAAGTAGAGCCAATTTTACCTGCATAATGTCGGGTAATATAAGTGATACAGAACCTGTGGCCGGGAACCTATTTACAGTAGTATGAATACTGTGTCGATTTGGCCAGTTTCCAGTACGTTTCATTTTTGCAACGAACAGAAACAAAAGTCAGGGTCAGACTTTCAGTAAGTTTGCAATATATCTGCCCCGACCCGTATGAAAATTCTTCATACTCTCACTATGTTTCAGATCATCCAACTAATTGTCATAAGACTAATAATAAAAACAGGATGCAACTTTTAAACCTTTAGGATTTCTATATATTTCTATATATTTCTAGGGTCTTTAACGACGCTAGAGATCTCTGTTAGTACAGGGGGTTCACCTATATGGTGCCCTGTGCAGTATGGCGTCCCCATGTGGTGTCCCCCTCTACAGCAGTCAGGGGAATTTTATGGGGAGCGCTCTGATCACTGTGTCATAGGGTTGCAGCACGAGACTCGATGTTTCCGAGCATGCCCACAGCATCTCAATCAGGCCCGCTCCTTCATTTTGTTTCTTTTGAGCCATTCTGAGGTGGACTTGCTTATGCACTTGGGGTCATTGTCCCGCTGCATAACCCAAATGCGCTTGAGCTTTAGATCACAAACTAATGGCCGGAGAGTCTCTTTCAGGAGTTTTTGTTAGAGAGCAGAATTCATGGCTCCATTAATTATAGAAAGTCGCCCAGGTCCTGAGGCAGCCAAGCAGCCCCAGACCATCACACTACCATCAACGTGGTTGACTGCCGGTGTCATGTTTTTTTTGACTCATCAGTCCACAGAATATTATCCCAAAAGTATTGGGGGTCATCAAGATATCTTTTGACAAGCGCTTGTGTTCTTAGTGAGGCCTGCAGTTCTTTACATGTTAGACTGGGTTCTTTTGTGACCATTTTTTAACCCTGTCAACAACTTTGTTTCTCTAGATTGCGGCACCATGTCCCTTTTCAGACCGTTTAGCCGTATCTTTGTCTAATATTAATATTAGTTTGATAATCTGAAACAGGAGGGCTGAACATAAAGCATGTATGGGGTAGAAATATGTGTTTTTTGTTCTGGTCCTGGATACATTGTGTCTGAAAACAGTTATGTAAACAGAAACATACATTGGACAGTGTTATGCACACACAAGTTATGTAAATGAACACATTAAAAAACATCAACGTTCCTCTTAGGCACTGCATTCAGATTTAACTCAAACTCAAAACTCAGATTTAACTAATTCAAACATTTATCCCCACTCCACTAGTCCTTCTGCACTCTCACATCTGCCATGCAAAGTAAATCTTCTCACACACCACTTGCTTTTCATTTATTTCACTTATACCAAACTACCCTGTGTTATTTCTTATCAGATAGTTTCAAGACTACTCATGTGAGAAAAGACATCCTGGATTCTTCACGCAACCTTCTGGACCCAGACTGGCCATCAAGCAAACCAGGCAAGTGTCCAGTGGGACACTGGCCCATTGTATCTCCCATGTACCACTACTGCCATTGTATCTCCCATTACTGCCACTCTTGAGGTCAGTCCAGTCCTTTAGTGTATGCAGGATACATCTGGCAAAACCTTTTAAAAAGCGTATCATTTATCAGAGGGGCATTAAAGTGTCAGAGCTAATTTAAATACAGCCCCCTCCTGCTACTTTAGACAGTTTATTGAATTAAGCGAGTGGCTCTGGCAAAGCAGGTGATGGTGAAATCGCTATAATTTATAGGAACATCCATGCACTTTAATTGTCCTTCTATATTCTTGGAAAATATCTTTTGGACAGATGTGGATGCTAGGTTGTAAGCATGTTATATGACAAATTGTTGTTGGGGGGGGGGGGTTTTATTCAGACCGCTTGGGGGAGGATGTCCACATGGGCCAGAAATGTGCAGATGCTACTTGGAGTAAGCCAGCATGAAAAAGTAGTAAGAAACTGTATTACATCTCAAGAATGTAAAATATTCTCCTTGTATTTTAAAGAGTTTGTGTTCATCTCACTGCTTATTTTGTAGTCTATACATCTGTAAGGGACAGCAATAATAAAGTAACACCATATTTTGTAATGTACACATTTAGACACAGGTTTACTCTGTTGAAATCTGTATTACTGCCCCTTTAAAACTATTGTACAGCACTATACAATACAGACACACAGTTTATGTGCATATATGTTTTGATAAGACTACAAGTCTCAATTTCCCTTACAGCCTCCAACAGGTCAACTGAAGACCTAAATTCATTAATTCATTCATTAATATTACTCAGAACTATTTGATATTTTGATGAGATTGTTTTTTTTCTTGTTCTCTTTTCTCCCAACACTTTCTCAAGCAATCACCTTCACACTCACTCTCCTCTTTCTCCCGTAATCTGATCCCAGACTGGGCTCCCACACGCTTCCTTTCTCTCCTCCATTCTGACTCTCACCTTAAGTGTTGGCTTCATGCTCCTTCCCAAACTGGCTGAGTTGTTACTGCTCCGTTCCCCTCTCTTCTCTTTACATAGTACAGATCCCTCCCTCTGCTCACAGACCTGTAATTGTAAAGCATATGCGAGGGAGTTGATAGACATTGATTAACACAAGTGGTGTTTAATGTTCTGAAAAAAAAACAAAAAACAATCTTATTATGTTACAAGACTATATATATAATAACCATAAGAAATCACTGCCGTTTTCTATAAACAATTTGATTTTTTATTTTTTTTAATAGTCACCGAATGACAAAAGGTTACTTAATCTAAAGATGGCCTCTGTGATGACAGAATAGAGGGGTCACTGTTGAATTAACAGGCCTTCATTAAATATAACCCTTATACAGAGCTAAAGAAGAACTGTCCCCTAACCAGATTTATCATCATTATATTCATTTATTAAAACCAGAGTTTGCTTTTTCTTTTACAGTCAGTGGAATTACTTTGGGATGCATGTGAGTTGAGTTGACAACCTAAGGCAGGAGGACAATGCCTATTCCTACAAAACAAGAACACATGTACCGTTGCATATGTAAAAAAAACCTCCGGTCTCCAGGCAGAATGAACTTCGGTGTGCATTTTGCTATATTGTTTGTCTCTGGGTGTTTTAACAATTATACCATAGCACGTGACAGAAGCAAAGGTTCCTGATTCGGGTAAGTTGTAAAATATGCACAATACAGTATTTAGAAATCCATAAAAAAGCACCAGCAAGTTATAATACATTGAGAAGATGATGATGAGCATTGAATATGTGACACGGGGGAGAAGACCCCAAGGAGTTTGTGTGGGGGAAAAACAAAGAATTGAAACATTAGGGTAGAACACAAGGTACTTAGTATTGCAATTCACTGACTGGTCATCAGGTAGAATAAAATGAAAGCGGGTGATTTGTTTACGATGCAAAGTTCTAATCATGAGTTTAAATAGAAGCCTTTATTGCATGTCATTAGTCTTTTTGCTTTGCAGCTATGTAAAAGGTATCTATTCACCTGGCGGCCCCACCAGACATTTGAACACATTTCTCAGCAAGTGAAACCTAGGCTTACCTAGGCTGCTAGAAGTTCAAGACATTCTTCACACATTATAAACTACAATGGCCACTCAACAACTGCTGACTCAAACATTTAGATGACCTGGAGAACAGGAGCAAAAAGAACAATCAAAGATTTGTGCAAATTCCTGAGTTGTTGAGTCTATTTTAATCTCCACTTTGCAGTCTTGGTTACTGTTGGCCTCGCAACTGAAGAAGACTCTCCTATTTGAATTGAGAGGACACATAGTTTGGAACCACCAGATTTCTGGGACAAGAATATTTGTTTCGCCATTACCTATACGGTGAAACTGAGAGAACATTTAATAAAAAACATCTCACCTTTTGAAATAAAAGTTGAAAGCTTGCAGTTTATCATAACTTGTGGAATCTGCTCTATAAAACCCATAGGGTCCTTATCTTCCGGGTCCTTTCAGCTACTGTGGCAGCCAAGGCAAAGGAATTCAACCCTGTTCACAAATTGGAATGGGTAGACAGAACAATGATCTAAAGTTAGTGGTACAGCCAGCAAGGGAACCGGTTGATCTTACGGGCATGAGTTCATGATTGAGCGAAAGAGGAAGTCTGTAGGTTTGGTATATGTGTTACCCATTTTTAATATAATTTCAGACTTTGAAACAGTTTTTGATCTCAGCCTTGTTTTACCAAAGGGAGCATTGGGGATGCAGCCTAAGAGAGTTTAAACTCCTTATTGCTTTGAAGACTTTGATGTCCATTGCTAGATCTTATGTATGTTATCCAAGGTGAGGCCACAAATAACTATGGAGTACGAAGCATGATTTTTATAATTACCACGTTTATTGATATTGTTATAATATAATAAACTGTGTAGGAGATGATAAAGGCTGCTCTCACTTGTCTTTTTTATTATTTCTATTATCCTCTGTAGGAATATCCTGCTTGAATGTTCAGTTGTGATTGTAAAACCTTCATCTTGGATGCCCAAACCTTTCCCGCAAATAATTCTTTAATCACGTCAAAATTTTAACTCATTCATAATTCTTCATGCAAAGCTTATTGTTGAACACAAAAGACACCGAGAGATGGTTGCCATAGAAACTGAAAATGTTCTTAAAAGTTTTTTCTGTGTTGTTTTTTTTTGACTAAAGCATCAGAGGAAAACATTAAATGACAAATATGCTAAGGGTTCGTTGTTTAACCGTCTAACTGTGTTTAAGTAGAACAACACTTTAGAACATGGAATAGGATACATATCATTTTCTTCTCAACTCTACAATTGAATGTTTATTTAAGATGACAAAGTTCTTTTGGAGGGAAACTCCCATCAATTTTATTACTTCTATCAGATAAAAATATGTTTTTAGAAATGTTGTGCTTCTTCTTTTAAACATTTCTAGTGTCCAGGTAATATAATGTTTTCAGACAGCTGCATATTTGCTATTTGAATGCATTTTTAGCTTGTTATCTTGGCCTAATCTGCTAGACAAGTTCACCAACTTCTTAGCATACTATGCCTGGTAAAAAAAATAGAATAGCTCAGTCTTATCACCTAGCTGGACACGCTAAAAGTCTATAGAGAAGCAGACTTCATTAGCATTGCCATTAATAATCAGCTCATTGTAGTGCCGCCCCAAATATCCCACAACGTAATAACAACAACGTCAGGTTCTCGGTCTGCAGATAAAGGAAGTTTACCTGAATACAATTAGATGAAACCAGGTTTCTGTAAATGCTAATTTCAGTACTGTATACAGCGCTATATTTAATGCTCAAGTATTTTCCCTGTGATTTAACCATAACATATATATATATATATTATATATATATATACACACACACACAGACACAGGAAATGTACTGTCACCCTCGGACATACCTCCCAACAGTCCCGGTTATTGCCAAGGTTTTTCAGGCACTGTCCCAGGTAGATGCACTGCTGTTCTGCTTTAACAGGCAGTGGGGAGCATTGGCCAGTTGGGAAGGTCCTCTGAACGTCTCTGACTGGCCCTGTAAGGTAAAAAAGTAATGAGAATCTGTGCTGTTGCAACACTGACCTCCAATGCAGCTTATATGAAGCTTCTTCACAACATTAGCAACCATGTCTACTGCCCCATCCACTTCTGAGTTAGCTCTACCCCTCTCTCACTTTTCCCACATACCCCAACATAGGTATCCCAATTGGAACACCTAAAAGTTGTGGGGTATGCCCAAATTGTCAAACAATGGGTAAAAGTAACAGTAAGTTGTGCCTTGAATAATGAATATATTACATCATTATTTGTCACACCGGTATTAAATAATAAAACAATATCACTGCTTTTACCCGTTTAAAAAGACAAGGAAAGAATAAAAAAAATGTTATTCCTAAATAAATAACTAAAAAGGCATGCTCATTTCCAAAAAATGCAGGTATTTTGGATTTCTGCCTGTGCTAGATAGCACTTTTAGCCAACCTCATTTTCCGCTTATACTCAGTCTCTCTGGAAACACAGTGGTTCCTTCAGTAAAGTTCTCGGCATAATGGCAGTGCAGGTCTGCGATTCTTTGTGGGAGCAGCAAGGCAAGCAAAGAGCAAAATGAAAATTGCCATGTAAAAAAATGTGCATGTATTGTATTCATAAACACAGCACTGCAATACCTTGTAATTTTCACCTGGGATAATGTACAAGCGGCAAGTTTACTTTGTACAAATATTTGCCAGAGTTTTTCCTCCGCAGCATTAAGTCCTACAGAGAGTCAAAGGACACTTAATTTGTCAAGCTTGAATAGTACCATTATTTAACTCATTCACCTCCGGAGACCTGCAAATGATCATATTTTTATTGTCAGCCTCGCAGAATGTGTCATTTACACTGCTAAAGATCTATGGGCTATTTTGGTTCAATGCTAGATTTAGCTCGGCAAGTTAGCAGGAAGTCCAAGTTGGGAGTGTCTCAGCTTGTGAACAGTAGAGGAGTGGGAACTAAAGCCAAGTTGGCTCAAAGCCTTCCTTCACTTTAGTAGAGTTCAAATTAGGGCCACTACCAGGGGGGGGTATGACCAGTACTGGTGTACCGGGCCCAGCTAGGCCCCTGAGAGTGCAGGGAGGCTGGGAGCCCCTGATTTTTCTGCCAGGAAGCTCCCACGGGATCATGTAGTGTGCAGCTGCACCCGCTCCACAAACCCGGGACATACCGCTAGGACCGCGATGTCAATGTGTCTGTTAGTAGGTTTGTGTGGGTATGTTGGTATGTTTGTGTGTGAAAATATGTTACCGCATGTGTGTAAGTATGTTAGCATGTTACTGTGTATGTGTGAGTACATTTGTTAGTTTGTGTGTATAAGTATGCTACTGTGTGGGTAGAAGGAGCTTGGGGTCCCAACTGTACGTCTTCCAGGAGGGCCCCCGGCATTTTCTGTTACACCACTGAATATGTGTATGTATGTATGTGGGCTGTACCGTCGTGTTACAGTCAGTATGTATATAAAGTGTTAAAATACACACACTGACATACATACATACTGTACTGTATATATTGTGACAGTGTAAACCCCAGGGAGATGCTTATTTTGGCATTTGGGTACAGGTGCTATCCAGAATGTAAATATGAGTTCCAGGGGTGGAGCAATTGGAGAGCAGGGTGGGCCAATGCTCCGTTCCCCCATTCTGTGGAAAATCCATGCCGCCTTTTGCAGGATCCGGTCCGGAGATTTCTATGAGGCCAGCGTCAGGCACAGGTGCTGGGCATTAAAAACCCCTGGACCCTGATACTCAGAGAGACTATTGGAGGGGAGAAGAAGTTCCCTGCTCTCCCAGGGCAAGGAGAGGCCCTGAACAAGACCATCCCTGAGCCAAGTGAGGCAATACCTGCCTGGACCTTTTGTGTGCTGTCTGGGGGAGGTTTTCCAGAGCCTGGCGTAGCTGGGTCTGGCTGGGAGGTTGAGTTAGTCGGTGATTAGGCCGGTCAGTCTGGACCAGCATAGTTTAGGTAGAGAGGCTCCAATTGGGAGCTAGGCTTTCTTTTTATGATTTGGTTTTTGGGGTTTTAGCAGTTAAAATAAAGCGCTGTTTTGTTACACGCTGGTGTTCCCGACTCTGATTTCCCTAGAGGACAGTGCTTAGGACCCCTAAAAGTGACATGTATGTCCCTCATGCTACAGGGTTTACCACAATATGCACACTAACTAGCAAGAGTGTGTATGTCTGCATGAAGTGTTAGCATGCCTCTGCATGAGTGTATGGTGTTACCATGGGGGTATGTGTTACTTTAAGGTGTTAATGTTTGTGAGCATACAAAGTTAGCATGTGTGTGTATGTTACAGTATGGTGTTATATAATATGCAATTGTATGGTGCTAGCGTGAGTGTATGCGTTGTGAGTGTATGTGTCAACGTATGGTTTTGGAGTGTCAAGAGTGAGCCTAGGATTAGTGGTGCGTGGAAGTGGAGTAGCAGGAGGAAGAATGTGTGTGTATGTAAGTGTACGGTGGTGGAGTGAGTATGCGTTTTAGTTATAGGGGGCCTTCAAGAAATACTTTACCCAGACTCCACTAACCCAGGGTTTGCCCGTGTTCTCAAAAGGTGTGCTTATGGGAGGATCTTAAGGTGGAGTGATGGTTGGAGCAGTGGGTGGGACAGTGGACAGTACTATTGAAGCCCGAATCCTTTACAGAAATAATTATTTGTTCATGAGTCAACATACATTTTTCCAGGAACACTTAATTGGCCGTGAGATTGGGAATCCAGGTGTAGGGACAGATAAAAGCACAACGATAAACATTTTAGTAGGTGACACAGCAATACAGAAAAGTCAGGGCCAGAGAAAAACCTGGTCACTAATGTAGAATCCCCAAGAAAGGCAGGGTCAGAAGTAAGTCTGGTTAGAAACAAGGAAGGCACGTCACCGACAAGCTGTGTCAGAAACACTGAATTCACCTAAAAAAACACAACTACAGGGCAACAGGCTGTAAATGCCAGGAGCAGCAAGTTTATATAGACAGCCCTCGTGACTAGTTGGTGATGGAGCACAGGTGAAACGACAGTGTCCCTAGGTGGCTGGAGATCATGTAGATCATTTTCTACAGAAAATCATTTGCACCTTCTTAGCACCCGATCACAAAACAAACTTACCTTCACTGAGGTTAAATGGGAGAATATCAGGTAACAAATGCAGGTGAGTCTCCATGCAGGTGTCTTTTGAGGAGGAGCACAGACATAGCAGGGTAAAACTGGGAGCAGGTAGAGTAATCACTATACGCCTAACTAGGTCTTCAAAGAAGGCTTATGATTGGACAACTTACAGCCAATACCTGTGAAAGACAAACACTGCCATTTAATTCTGTAGAGGGTGAATCTTCTACATATAATTTAAATGTAACTTCTAGTTTTGCTTGCCTTTAGTCAAATTACGAATGTATTTGAGACAAACTGCACAAACCTAAAATAAAATCCATAAAATTATAAAATTATGTTTGTACACAAAGTATTATTGTTACTTTTAATAAGCACTTTGATCATAACAAGCAAACGTTCTGAGCTCCTAGAAAAGAGCAAACATCAGTGGAGGAAAGAGGGACATCAGTGGAGGAAAGAGGGACAGAGGGGTTTAGATCCATAAAGAGGGGAAGTTGTTACATTTAGGCATCGAAAAAGATTGACAAGACGCCCAAAACCATTTTACTGGCAATACATGTTATATTTGTAATCCATTATCCACGTACAATCAGCCAGAAAAGAGAGGCGCATAACATTTCCTAAGCTTCATTTCCAAATCCAATCAGGTAATAAGGAAATAGTTGTAATTGCTTTGCTCCTAAGCCTGAAAGTATGACACTGAACAGCAGTATAAGTCCTCAGGTCCCTAATAAAACACGGGATTTGAAGAACAATTGCAATTTTTTTTCCCACAGTCTAATTGGCACTGGAGAGAGCTTCCCTCTGAGAAATGTACAAAGATTAATTACCAGCGTTAGAAGATAATGGAATTTAACAATTACAGCGTAATACGTGAAATTAAAAATAAGCAGCCGTGGAGAGGAAAACTGCAGTGTTAAGCTTTTATTAACACTTTTTAATGGGTTTTTGCTGGGCTCGTGGCTGTACCTACAGCTTTACAACATCTCTTTTTTTATCTGTACCGTCTGTATCATAAGGGAATGAGGCACAGAGATCTTCAATTCAGAATAAAACTGTGTAATTTGCTTCATTTATGTCAAAAGACAAGTATAAGTGCATCAATCTTAATATTCTGTATTTCATTTACTTTCGATAATTATATTAAATGCATCATATATAATGAACTCTTATTAAATTCATATAAAAGTTGTATTATGTGACTGTCCCACTACCTACAAAGACATGAAGTATTTAGCTATGCATATAGAAGGTTATTTTTGTGGGCGACGTGGGTACTTAAAGGCGCCATTCCACTTGGGCAAAACGTTAACTGCATTCTGTAGAACATTCATTAAATGAACTTTGGTAGATCTATTACTTCATTCCTTTTCTCTGAAGGTTTAATCATATGAAAATAACACAAAAAATTATTTTTTTCATGGAAACAACCTATCAGTGCTGGTTTTGTTATTACACTTTACTTGAATTTGAAATTATTTCTGGGAAGGGTTGGGGTTTTTAGCAGTACTACAAACAAGGCTTCTAAATGCTGAATTCTGCTTCAAAAGTGCAAAACTTAGGTGTGTTTATTACGCACATTTTAATCAATAAATATCATTGCATACATTTATTTAGTGAACTGCAAAATGGAATACTTATTAACAGTGACTGATGCACTATAATGTTCTTCGACTGCAATTAAAACACATCAACAAAGCAAGGTATTGCCTCTGCACCCCCAGCATGAGTGGGTCGTTTATACCACACATATGTTATTGTTCACATATATTTAGACTCTTTATGATTGAACTAGTACTATAAACAAGATATTATATCTATGGATCACTCTATTTGCCTTGGAGATATTTAGTTGAAAGGCCAACCTTAAGAAAACCGAGACTGAGTCGTGCTACAACTTGTCAACTAGTAAATCTAATCAATTTTGTGTCCTGATGTTCTCTCCCTTCTACAAAGACTACCTGAACCAATCAACAGCAATCAGCAACTTAGCAACAGGGGAGATATAACGTACTAGAGAAATAAATATGGCCTATTATAACATGTAAGCACCATTACATGGGTTTAGTTAGTGTACTAAAGTGTGAAAGGTAGGATTTTAAGAAAAGTCGCTGTTCTGCTTTAATGGTGGCCTGCAGTATACATTTTACGTACGCACCACTGCACATTCCCTGACCAGACATCTTAAGTGACTTTCAATGACACTCAGGCTCCACTGACCCTCTCCCCTGGGTGTACCGCTAGGCTGACCTTCTTTAAGCCCAACATAGCTAGCACCAGCCCACCCCCTCCTGAGCCAACAAAGGTAGGTTGTATGTTTTAAAGTATGTTGTTGTGTGTAAGTATGTGTGTATGTGTACATAGGTATGTTACTCTATGTGTGTCAAAGTATGCCAGTATGTTACTGTGTGTGTAAATATTTCAGTTCATATGTGTGTTAGTATGTGTAAGTATGTTAGTATGTGTAAGGATGTATTTGTGGGTATACAGTATTAGACTTGGTGGAGTGTCCACGAAAACTATGTCAGTGTATGGTGTTAGAGTGTGTGTTTGCATATAGAGTTTATGGTGTATATGTCAGGGAGGTGGTGTGGAGAGTGGAGCACTGAGCAGAGAAGGCGAAAGAACTATTGTTTCCCGTGCCTGGGTGTCATGCATCCACGTGTACCTGGCCCACCTGCCCTACTCTGTGTAACTTATTCACAGCATGATCTTGCTAGGCTTTAAAAATATTCCTATCTATGTAAAGCAATGCAAGGTGCAAGCGAATATTCTTGCCTTATATGCCACTTGGTCTAAGACGGGCCCTGGGCGCCACTAAAACTAAGGCCGCTAAAACCGTGTTGAGACATCTTTAATGAAGAATAGGTTGAGGTGAGAATAGGTGAGAGGCATGAGTGTGTTTGACTGTGCGCCTGGGTGTGATAGCGTATGTGTCTCTGTATGTTATTGTGTCTCTGTATGTTATTGTGTCTCTGTATGTTATTGTGGACATGTGGTTTTCTGGGTATCTTAGTGTTTATCTGGGCATTTGATTATGTGTGTACATGTGTGACTAGGGTATGTGAGTGTGTGTCTGTGTATGTTAGTCTGGGTATGTTATTGCAAGTGTCTGTGGGTATTTTATTTTATAGTGTTTTGGGGTAAGTGTGTTTGTGTGTGTGTTAATGATTGGATATATGTGTGTGGTAGTGTGAGTGTTTAAATGATTGCCCCTCACAAGGTCTGGTTTTGGATCAGCCCCTGTCTGCAATGCCATCACCTAATGTCTTGTGATCACAAGCTTGACATGTCAGGCAGATTAGACGGTGCCTTCAATACCTTGTAGTAGTATCTGTAGTTTATCCGTGTCTGTAAGTTGATGTTGCTGCCGCATAACTGTGTTATTTTATTTAATGGAATTGCTTGTTCTTGGGGTGCAATGATAAGTTCTTAGGGTGCAATGTAAGCCATGCAAACTGAAATCGTCTCTCCTAAAGAGGCCTACTTGTGAGTCAGATATAAAATGTTACATGTATAAAACTTAGACACTTTGGATACACCCAATAAAAATAAAAGCACTGGAAATCTTCTTGAACGTTTGCGTGGAATTAATTCTAACAATTGATTAGTTTGGTTCCAACAAGATAAGGAGTCCTATTGACATAACAATGCCACCGCAAGGGTCCAAGTAACACCCCTGCCAGCATACCTTGGATGTAGATTCTGAATTGATGGTTTCCATCTATCTCTGGCGTAAAGGCAGGGTTAGGAAGGCAAGAAAGCAGCATATCGGCTTCTTCTCCTGAGCCATGCTTGTGCTCACCTAATTACAGCAGAAGCTGTGCTCATTAACTCCTCTCATCTGGCTCACTGCTCAGCTAAATATCCTGTAAATGAGCTGACAATTATGGCTGTATTACCACCACCAGCTGGGCTCCCAGCTACTCGGATGCCTCCATTGCCGGTATTATCAGGTTAGGAGTTTCATAAACATATTGAGGCAGTTAATTGGAGAACTATTAAAGCTTGAAATAGGTTTAGCAACAGCAGGAGGAGGCGGTTGTTAGCTCCTGCATTTGTTTCTACCATTTGACTTATTTAAAAAAAATATATAGGATATTTCCTGTACTTCTGATGGAGATCTTGAAGGTGAAGGTTATGGTGGCTTACTTTATATGATCTTCAAAGTATCAGCCTCGTATAGCTGTAGATATTGTATCAGAGGCACTAAGTAGGACTTCTCTAGAAGGTGAATGACCCAGCACCAAGCTTATTTAACAAGGTGTCGGTCATATTGCAAAATGTGATGTATTTTTTGCCATTCTTATATCCTTTATAGGCTATAATTATAGGCTATAATTTCCATTTTAGTCAGGGATAATTGTGCCATATGTGTGGCGCAAGGGTCCTGAGATATTTGTATTGTCATCATTTCAAAGGCAGATGAATGAAAAGTGGAACATGAGCTGTTCCAGTTGGGTAGCTTAGACTTTATTTGGCATAAGAAGCCACACACCATGAAAACATATCCACTTCAGTCCGAGAACCTATTATTACATGATTGCCCATGTGCTATCATACTATAAAGTAGGACATGCTTCCACGATTGTTTAGTGAAGGATTAGTCAGTATTGAGCTTCATTCTCTCACAATCCTCACACAGTGTCCTATGGATCTTTGCTCATGAGCTTCTATCACGGATGAACCTCTTCTACCAGTAAGAGCTATGTTAAGAGAGATGGTTTGCTCAAATAAATGTCTCCTCTTACGCCAATATGTCACCATTTTTATACTGTTGGCTACACAAATTTCACATGGTAGGTCTTATCAGTATATGACCTGACACATGGCTCGGCTATCCTGCCATCGTCTGCATTTAAGGGTCTTCCTGCTATATTTGTGCATTGAGCTGTAGTCGTATCATGGTCTGCTACATAAATCTAACAAACGTTTATCTGCATATCTGAAAAAATAAAGTATTTGCTTCTTTCTTCACACAGAACAAGGGATAAATGAAAAGATTAGGATCTGAAAGCAAGGTGTGACATCAGAATATAATGCTGATATTCAAATAAAATGTGTTTGAATGGCTTCTTGTTTTCTTTTCTTCTTTCTAAAAGCTCTATGTTGTTAATTCTAAGTTAAAATTAATTTATTTAAAGGAACAGCGGTAATGTAAAGCGAGATGTATACGGTATACAATGACATTATGATTAGGTAACATAAACCTGTTGTACAGTTATGAATTTTGTGACACATATTAAACATAAGACCCGTTTTAAACTATAATTGTATAGCTTCTAAAACTACCAGTGATTTTTAGAGGTGAATGAATGGGGAGGAATAGGAAGATAAGGTCTTTACATTTAGTGGGCTAATGTTTGTAGAATAAGATGAAGAGTCACATAAGCAGTCAATACCTAACAAGTCTATGCTACTAATTAAAAATATCTTCTTAAGGTTATTACATCAGACGAAAGGACCTCTGTTGTCTTTAAAACATATGTCACAAAAAAAACTCTCGTCTTCGACCAATACAGCAAAAAACAAAATCATGGCTGAAACCAATAATTCCTGGAAGCAAACTTTAGAATAAATGTCTTTAAAAATGACAGCGACTGAAGCTCCAAAAGTAAAAGCCATACCTAGTGTAAAAAAATGGGGACAGCTCTCCTTTAAACCTTTTAGTCCTAGAAGAAAACATTGCAAGCTGGTGATAATCAGTAACTGTGTATTCTAAAGGTTACTCCATGTTTACAGCAGATATTTAAGAATGTTCCCCTGTTAACCCTTCTTCACAGAAGACATGCTGCTAAACCACCACCAAGGGGAAGTCCCGTGGAATTATTCGTATCCGTGTGCATATCCTTTATATATAGTGCTGTATACAGTAATGTAGGTTACACCTGGTTTTATCTTATTTTATTAACCTCCTTTATCTTCAGACATGGACGCTGCAATATTTTACGTGACTTTCCCTGCTCAATCCTTATGGGAATGCTAATAAAGTCCATTAAAACATGGACGTTCATTCGTCAAGGTGCCCGGCTGGTTATTAAGACTGAGCAGTTCTATTGCTTACCAAAAGTTAGTGTGATAAAGAGTTTGTCTAGTCGACTGGGCCAAGAGCTAGAACATACAACTTGCTAATATCTAGCTTCCCTTAAACATTAAAGTATGCAAGACAAGAACTGTTTCAAAAGAAAACAGCACGATATTTTGAAAACATATTTTTATTCTGATACTAGTAAATAAACAATACAGTGGCCTGTAGCTTAAAGCAGAACATAATTGATCATGATTATATTGGAGCCGTCGGTACTCAGAGGGTTAACATGATCTCTGATCGTCAAATGTCTATGTGCCCCTTAATAAAATGTATATCATACGGCCATTTCCCATTATATCCCTCGTCATTACTCTGCCTAACTGCTAAAAGCTCAGCTCTGTCACAATGCCACGGTTTGGATTAGCATTTCCTCCCTTTTTCAATTTATTGTTAATTTTTTTTCTATATGTACAAACAGTTACAGTAAGGTTTACACACAAAACCGCAGGTAACATTTCAACAGTGTCAAAACTTGCCCCGAGGGCACGCAATGATTGTGTATGGCTGCTAATGCTTAGGTTATACCGCCTCCTTGTGGCCACACGGTGGCATTGCCTTTTCCTTGCAGAATGTACATTAAAAGACTCCTGTAGCGCATGGGCTCATTAGTCTGTAATTGCATGTAGCTCTAGGCAGACGTAATTTAGATCAAAACAGTGTTCTTTGGATGCCTGTGAGGCCAAATCATTTAGCGTGTAAAAGAGAGGTCAGCTGGTCCCGTGAAACTCAGTAAGAATCCTTCATTTCCTTTTAAACATGAACAAGTTACCTATAGATAAGAGATTTATTCTCCTTGATTTGCCAAAGATTTTAGCTGATGTAGGTCATCACTTTTTCCTTTCCAAATGATTTCCATTTCTTTCGCATCTGTATGTTGAATGAAAGTTTTTCTTCTTGTTGAAATTGTATCCATCTTCCAGGAAAAAAAGAATGCGGTCCTTGCCTGCTAACACGTAGCGCGAGGCAGTTATCATTAACCTTTCCGCTGAGCAATTAGAAAATTATCAGTGATGATCAAATTGAGCAAAACGTGCTGGAAATCTCAGGGTGGTGCCTTTGTGACGCTGGTCTCCTGTATCCATCCACAGGCTTCTCGCTCGCCTCTTGCGTTGAATTTGATGTCTGTATCAGCAATGAATTTTATTATTATTTTTTTGGATTGTGCCCCACTAAACTCACCCTACTCCTTCTCTCACATATTTTTGTCCTCCCCACCACCTCTCTGAAACTCTCTGTATAACACCAACATCTTTCCAAACTCCCTGAACGCCCCTCAATGAAAGTCTGTCTCTCCCTATCACCCCTCCCAAATGATTCATCTACCCTTCTTCTTCTCTCTACCCGCTTCAGCTCTTTTTCATTTTGCTGTTTTTACCCCCTCTGCCACTCATGAAAACACTTTTGAAGGCTTCTGCTATAACTTTTGAATTATCCTCCCTCATTCCTTTTCTTACACTTCTGGAACACCTGCAGTTATTTCCCTTTTAGCTTAAGCTTGCTTTTCCTCTGTCTCTGTCTTTCTTATAGAAACTCTTGCTTTGTTGCTTCGGTCTCTGTGTTTGCTCCCTCACTACCTTTTTCTCTTGCGGTTCTGCCTCCTATAGTCTCACTGATGTTCAACGAAGCAGAGACAAGAGGCTCTGACTTTATATGCTCCACTGACAGTAAAGCGCTGTGACCGGGACGATGGAACGTGTCTTCCCAGCAGAGACACCCCTGTCACTCGCCCAGTAGATCCGCTCCTCCCCACCTCAACTCCCTCCATGACCACCCCAGCTGCCAGCTCATCTAGACCTTGGCACGCAAACCTCGCAGCTGCATCCACCTCCGACCTTCCTCTGCCGCAGCCCGTGTCAGGGCAATACTGCATCAACAATACAGCGTTAAGTGTATATTTCTGTACAATATATATATTTTAATAGTTTATTTTTACAATTTAAGTAAACGTAAAGTGAGTGAATAGAACAATCTATATTCTATATTTGGTGGGACCGCCCTTTGCCTCCAAAACAGCATTTGTATAAAGTCAGGAGTTTTGTGGGCATGTAGTTAAGTGTATGATTAGACAATTTCAACAAACATGTGCTAATGATCATCAGTGTAATATGTAGCTTGAAACACTGAAACAGCTTGAGGTGGAGGTTGCTGATGACAGTTTAATGTGAAAAGTCATAGACCACGGCAAGGTTCAGCACAGCGACAAGACACAGGGTAGTTATACTGCATCAGTAAGGTCTCTCCCCAGGCAGACATTTTAAACAGGCAGGGGTTTCCAGATGTTCTTTCCAAGCTGTTTTGAAGAAGTGCAAATAAACAGTCAGTGTTCATATCATCTTTACTTCCATTCACAAATGGAAGATGGCCAGTAGTGCCATCAAAAAACCTGGGAACCCTGGTATACTCATCTACTGTCTGGAGAAGTCTGGTCAGAAGTGGTCCTAATGAAGTGGTCTATACCTCAGCCGTGGAAACGATTCAACTATTCACGAAAACACGGGAACTAGCGTGCAGTCCAGTGTTCTGGATGGAGTAAAAATGTTAAAGATGGGGCTGTAGCAGAAGCCAGTTTGTTCTTTCACTGAAGGCCTGGAGAGCAGTACAAGGAAGAGCGTTTGCAGGTAACAATGAAGGATGGTGGAGTTTACTTGGGGATGCATTTCTGCAAATAAAGTTGGGGATTTGGTCTTTTCAATACAATATGTACAGACAGATACTTATCCATAATGCAATACCATCATAGAGGCATCTGACTGGCCCCAAGTGTATTCTGCAGCATGACAACGACCCCAAAACATACAGCCAACCTCAATAAGGACTATCTGCATCGTAAAGAAGAACAAGGAGTCCTGGGGGTGAAGATGATATGATCCCCACAGAGCAATGATCTATGAAGGGCCATCCTATTACGTTTCTCCTGATCTGGTGTAATACACTGAGGAAACGTCCAAACAAATGAGTCGAAGAATAACCCGGAGAGCGGCATATTACTTCTAAGCACACAGGTCTTGGGACTGATAACCCTATTACTGCAGGGTCACATAACATTGTATTGCATCTTCCATTGACTTCAATGGGCCCCACACGAGTCTATTAAGCCCAGTAAAGCCAACAGAGGATGCAATACAGACTTCTTATATCGTGGGTAACACTGCAGGGAACTGGTGCACAATAGTATATAAACAGAATACACACATTTTTCAACCATCTGGCAAAGATTGATTGATTTTATTTGATGTATTCATTTTTGCGACAGGGTTTCTCTTTCGCATTTGACATTTTTGTAACGCTGAATCGTTTGTGCCTTTTTTATTTTGTGTAAGAGCAGACATTGGCAGACATTGGGACAGTTGCTGGACTCAGCGAAGGTCACTATATATTTTTTTTAATTGAAAACAATACTAAATAGTTCCTCGGGTTTAAATGCATGAGAGCGAAACAACCCGACAGGGCCCTGCTGGAAATCAGCTCTTCTGTCCATGCTATTAACAATTACCTATTAATGAATAACACTCAAAACTGCAGAGAAAATAATAAGCTGTAGCTGTCTTCAATATATTGACTCTATAGATTAAAGGAGTCTTGAAGAAAGTTGCATTTTTCAGTCTTCATTTACATTATTGACTGTAACAGCACACCTATCCTAGTCCACAATACATCTTTCTCTTCTCCGAACAATGAACAAATAGTTAACCCAACCAACAACAAAGAACTGATGGTGTAATGCCTAGCGTTAGGGCGGTTGACGAGGGTTCCATCTTGCAATTACGTCACATCTGCTTCTGGGAGCAGAAGGAGGTGCAGGATATTTGTGCCATGACCCTGGTGTAACAGCAAGGGCACTGTTGTGTGGCTCTGGGAAATGGTCTGGGGTGGGCACGCTGTAGTATTTGAGCAGGTTGAATGTACTACTAAGAACTTTACGTGTATCTTAAGTGGACTATTG
>VKOC01000008.1:31798992-31833272 GCA_009364415.1 Spea multiplicata
ATATATATATACACATTGAGGTTAGAAATCAAATCGGAGAAGTTCTATAACATTTGGTTAACAGGACAAGATGGACAAAAACAAAAACGTTTACTTGATGGAAAATAAAGGAGATGTTAGTTATAGATAATAATAGAAATGTAAGTATGTTTCGTAAATATACTGTTTTGAAAAAGTGCAAACATTATTAATATTAATAACAATGTGTATTTTAAATGAATTATATCTCAAATAGCTGTAGCCTGTACACACTTCTTTAGCAATGAGACCAGGGAAGGCCAGGGACTCATTTTTAGTTCACTCAAATATTTCTGAATTGCACTAATTGTTTTTGGACTGGAATTTTAACGGTCATATTGCTTGCATAGCTGTCTGCGGTTGAGTCCTATAGGTTACTATACTGAGACTTGTCCAGCACAACCTTATTAAACATTATTAATGTGGCTTTGACATGGGATCAATAATTTATATAAGCCCACAGATTGCTTCTTAACACAGAAAGGTGCCATAGTTCAACCTCACTATGCTAGCTCAAGACTCTATGGCTGAGAAAACCTGTCCATTCTCATCCCTTATGGTAAAGTTCGGATTATTTCCACATAGGGCATATCTAAAATACTGAATTTATGGGTGGCTGCCCAAGGCAGCAAGAGGTCGTGATACACCGTGACAGCTGTGTCGCTCACCCAAGTATGAAGCCGTTCTTAGGCTTCATTGGCTTCCTTTCTATTGGATTAAATATGTTTGATATTATTATTGTTTATTTGATTCTGCTTCATTGGATAGGCCACTAAGTGACCACAAAAGCCACATAAGCTTTCATTGATTACAGAGTTACTGGGAACTTTATCAGTCATAAAATGTGGGCATCCCTTTACCTCCGATTTGCATGGATCACCCCAGGGTTCTGGAAATATCCCCCATTCTACTATTTTTATACAACTTATCATTGGGTGTTCTACATAAAGACGTTCTTCTTCCCACATTCTTCTGATATGAGGGCTTCTTTGGTTACACCTGCATTATTGGAGTTGCCTGGAATTCCATATGTCAATCCTCATGTCTCCTGAGCTGTAAGTCTGCCAATAACATCCTCGATCTTCCGTCGGACGATCCCCATGTCACTGTTCCTTCACTTTATTGGGATTTCTTAGGTGTCAAAATGTAAATAGCCGCAATGTCACTCCGCTTCAGCCTTTCGTTCACAGCTATCTTGATTGTGGCTGCGTGTGAGGCCACAGTTAGTGAGCAGATGTTGAAGAGGAGTCCTTGGAGGAAGCAAAATCTTGCTGATCCTTCGCCCAGCATGGGGCAAAGTAGCGCAGACGTCCCTGCTGGTGGATTGGGAGAATGAAGCTTGAAAGTCTGCTGGGAGGCCTCCTCGACGGACCTTGTGGCCACAGCGGGAAGCCTTCTTCGCCTGCGGATGGATGGGTAGCAGTATTACATTATACATTATACAGTATACAGTAATACAGTGGGTAAAACGTGGGGGTTAGTGAACAAACCTCAGTCTAGATCTGCAAGTAAGAATAGAAAACATAGAATTTGACTGCAGTCCATCTGGTCTTCCCATTTTCCTGATGTAAAGACTCCCTCCTTAAAGGGAAACTCCAGTCTTTATATGCACTTTTATTTTGTAGTGACCCCCCCCCCCTTGCAAATGCACGGGAGATTCTGCTTACATTTTTTTTTAGAGAATGCATTTTAAGTAACTTAGAAGTGGGCTAGAGTTTACTCACAGATCACTTTAATATGCATTTTTCTATAGTGGGGTGTCAGGGACACTAAAATGTCCCTTTTATTAGTCATTGGGTTAAATTTACATCTGGGATATTCTTAGACAATGAAATAGCGTACAGACGACCCGAGCTTCCGTGGCTCCTACACACCACACACATAGATCCGGACTTACGTAAAACTTTTCATGACATGTGCAAACAATGTACAGAATTTACAGAACAAACGGTCTCCTAAGGCACAGTATGTAATAAAACATCTTTCCGAGTTCCATAAAACTTAACGTATGCATAGTTGCGGAACAATCTGCTTACATGAATTGGGACTTTCTATATTTCCTTTTCTATTTCTATAGAGAAAGCAGCACTATCACCTTTTCACCCCTGTATTACAGAATTGCTGTTGTGAGTAGGAAAACATGCTTTTTAGTGAAAGTGATATGCTAGTGAAAGGGTATAAACTGTTTTTTTCACATTTATACAGCAATTTTGCATTAACCTGTGCTAGCCAAATGACTACATATAATTTACTAATGGTTAATGCACAACCTTCAATGCGCTAATCTCATATAACAGCGTGCTTATATATATTCAAATTAGATTTAATCATGTTAAAATATGTACATATTCATACATGCCAAGTGTCTTTGTTTATAAAGGACAGTCCCTTTTTGGGACTCAGATCCTTCTCTCTTTTCTAGGAGCATAGTTTGGTTGCTAGGTATGAGTGTATTGCACTGTTCCCAATAATGGTCCCAATAATGTATCAAAACTACAAAAAATGGACATATAAATTAAACTGAGCTAATAAAGATTCATGAATCTTTTTTATGTACCCTACCCAGTTACTCTAATAACTATAAACCGGTTAATAGAGCTAATTCAAATTCTCAGTAGTTCTCTGCCCCACTAGTCATACCTCTAACCACACTGCCTAAAATAAAAGCGCCCTTCTTCGGCCAGTTGAGATGTTGGGAGGGACGCATATCTCAGCATCGTCACCAGTGCACACGGTAATTATTATTTTAATACAGGTGCTAACCCAATTGTAATCCCACCTATGGTTCTGCTGTGTTACATCAATGATTTCATATTATCCCACCCCAATACAAAGCAAATGCAAGTTGCACAGGAAAGGGCGAGTGAAAGGTGAAATTATATATCTACGCTCTCCACACCGCCAACGCTGATTCCTAATAGCATCATATTGCGTCCTCAAATGGTTAACTTGTATTGGTGAAGTGACAACGCACCATGCACGGGGTAGACAAGAAAAGAATCCACGTTTGTTCTCCTGCAATACTCGCTGGGGCTTAATTCACTTCATGAACTCATCTGTCTGTTTACATAGCAGCCAATGATACATCTCTTAGATACACTTAGGCTTTCAAATTCAGCAGACGCACACACACACACATTAACACACACACACACACACTAACACACATACTAACACACAGCCCCCAAAGAAGATAGCTGCAGGTGGGGAGAGCGGGTTGGGCGCCTTGGGCTGTCTGAGCACTAACCACCCTCCCCGCACACTGCACACAGTCCCTCATAAATAAAGCATGCCCAGGGTTCGAAGCCAGAAGGGAGAGGACCGCATTGCGTGCAAATCCATCTGACTGCCCTCGCCTCTCACTGCAGCTCCTAATCCGAGATGACATGTTACAGTAAAAGTACTTTAGGAAATCAATATTAAATTCACAGCCTCTGACATCCCGGGACATGAAAGATAAAAGGGGAAATAAGGCATGAGGTAAACAGAGGAAAGGGAGCTGCTGGGGGGTAGAATAAGACAGAGAGAAAGGGAAACAGACAGAGCCGTGTAAAGGAGGGAGTGGAGGGGACCATGGGGGAAACGAGTACAACAGATAGGCATGTTTTTATACCAAGGTCTCGACATCAATGAAAACATTAAGGGAACGGCACGCAAAGTCTTACACACAACAAACAGAAAGAATAAATAAATCAATAGGCAGGGAAGGGAGGGGGCTCTGTGTGTGTGAGTCTATTGTAACCTCATTTTCTGCAACAACTGACCGGAAAGGGTGAAGGAGGATCACAGATTCCACTGTGGATTTTTAGTAAAAAAGAGAAATATTGACATTGTTCTGTACACACATACAGCCGCGATATATTTATATTTATGTACAAAGCCTTGTAGCCTGGGATACATTATTAACACGCCCGGAGTTTGCAATTCCTCGTGTGTGTGTATGGACAGAGCTTTAAATGCTTCGAGGTGTATTTATCTAGAAAAAGCTAGATCAGATTCTTCAAATTTAAATCCAGGGAGGTCTTTTAATGCTTTATTTATGATTTATGACAAGGAAGTATACATTGCGTTTGGTAGAATGAAAAATGTAGCAACAATAAACCATCGTGAGAAGTAAACTTTTTTGTTTGAGGTATAAACAGAACGTGAAATTTTTTTTCATTATCCTATTCAATATTACTGATATTATTTTTAATAACTTAAACTAAAATTGGTTGGGATTTAATGCCTTTGATGATGGAAAAAATATCTTTTAGCGTCAATTGAAGCAGGAAACCAACAATTTACCATTAGATTTTTGACAAGGTCATTGTCCCGTGACAAAAGTATTGGGACACCTGAGCTTTACAACAACAGGGACTTTTATGACATTGCATTTTAAATAAATAGACATTGATATGAAGCTTGCACAAGATTTTGGGGCGTTCCTGTGGGAATTTTTGCCCATTCATCCAGTAGAGGATTTGTGAGGTTGGGCACTGATGTTGGATGAGAAGGTCTGGCTCACAATCTCTGTTCCAGTTCATCCCAAAGGTGTTGGATGGAGTTGAAGTCAAGGCTCTGCACGGCCAGACAAGTTCTTCCACACCAAACCCATCCAACCATGTCGTTATGGACCTTGCATTGCTCACTGGTGCCCAGTCATACTGGAATACAAAAGGGTGTTCCCCAAAGGTTTCCCACAAAGTCAGAAGCAAGCATTGTCCAAAATGTCTTGGTACGCTAAAGGGGACCCTACTGGAGGAATGGGCAAAAAATACCCACAGATACTCTCCAAAATCTTGTGGAAAGCCTTCCTAGGATAGTGGAAGCCGTTATAGCTGCGAAGGGGGGACCAAATACATATTAATGTCTATTTAGAATGCGATGTCATCAAAGACATATATGCAAACATGGAAACTGACAGGCAGGGAGTTGACTGACAGATGTTATAAGTATAAATATACATGAATAGCGCTACATGTATTAACACATATAGTGTATGTGCATGCTTGTATTTAAATATTTATGTTTTTGAAGGGTCTATTTTTAGTGAATTTGCTTATATAGCTCTTGTGATTTTGTTTGGCTATGCGGATTATTGAAAACATTCGATGTAATTAAACTTTCCATACCTTGTGCATTTTTGAACTTCGGGAGAAATATTGTGTACTGACTGGAATTGTGCAAAGAGGAAAATTTGAGGAAAAAAAATCAGAAAACACAGAAAGATGTATTAAGGATAAGTCTGTGTTTCTATGCAATAGTAATTCTCCAGTCACGCATTATTCTGTCTTAAGCACATACTCTTTTCAACTTTCTGAATGAAATGCAGGCTTTTAAGTGGTTAATATGATAAAAGGGAACGGATACTCTGTAGTCATAGAGTAAGGTAAGACAGCTGATTATGATATATATTTATATTTATATATATATATATATGTGTATATATATATATATAGTGTTTGGATGTCTCGTATTCAACCTTGTGAATTTACAAAAGAAAACAGTAACAAAAAAGAACCCCTGTAAATTAAATTACACGAAAATACAATACTTCCCTATGAATAGTTCATCCAATAGTTCAGAGATTCTCCTAATATCCCCCTTATTCATACCTCAACCATAGACAAGCCAGCAGAATTGATAAAGATTTCTATGGGCTCCGTGCATGTAAAAGAAAAGGATTGGTATAATGTACAACACTGTTTCCAAAGTTCAAAAATAACTTTTGGTCATTCCACATGGCTAAAATAAATAAATAGAAATTTAAAAAGCTTAAATTCATTTTGGCATTTAAGACACAAGTGTTGTATACACTCATACAGTTATATGTATAACTGCAGAAAGGATGCATTTGAGGACCAAACTTATAGAGGGTAATAGATGTTTCAACTGCCTCCCATTTAGATGAGCCAGGCAGAGTAGGGGGTTCAGTTCGAACCTAACTATAGTGTTTTACACACATATTATATATATATATATATTGTATATATATAATATATATATATATATATATACACAGTATATCGGTAATATAGAAAAAAAATTGTAAAATAATGTATATAATGTATACAGGAAAAATTGTATGCTTGTATTTTATATATATAATATATGTATATATTTATATTATATATATATATTAATATATAATTAGTTTTATATAGTGCCTCAAATTCCGCTGTACAATGGGTGGACTTAACAAGTAGTATGTAAGGATATATATATATATAATGTATACATAAATTCTATGTATATATATATATATTTTTATATATAGTAAAATCACTTTCAGACTTCTGTTTAGGAAAACTAGAAACAAGGCAGGCAGTTATTAACAGAAGGTATGGACAATAAATATTGCATATGTATTATATAAACAAGCACAGTTTTAATACCTCTACCCACCAGACCACACCACGCACAGAAACGTATTCCACATCAACACTCACAGTTAAAGAGTGTGTTAAATAGGCCAGAGGGTATAGCAAGAGCATTCTAATCACCCCCTTTAAAAAATTTGCTCAATTAACACATTTGCTCGCACGAAAATGAGCTATCAGAATGAGTTACAAATACCCGAATGGATGACTGCAGACAGGTTAAAAATGCATGTGTCAAAGCAATAATTGGAATAATTGGAACACTGGAGACCAATTGTTGGTGGCAGAATTAGTGCTGATTACACATATCCCAGAAGGAGAGGCAACAGCTTTGAGAGGTGGCGAAACTCCTAAAATTTATTAGGACACAGACGCAATTTGCACTGAACGCTATCAATGGGAAGTGAGAGCAAGAAATGAAGGAGTGATTTTTTTAAAGTAATAAGGGACATAGACATGAGGTCTCGTTTAATGAGTCTCTTTGCACTAAGAAAACCAAAATAGGGAGTTTGCTTTTAAACAGAAATATATAGTGTGGCACACTGAAAAATGTATTTGAATGGAATCTTTTCCCCTAATACATTTTATCCTAGTCATTTATGTTCCTGTGCATACAGTTTTACCAGTCTATATTAATTTTACTCCATTCCACAATTCCTGCTAGCTGGTTTAGAGCAGTGGTTCAGTTGTGGTCGCCAGGCCATCTAGGGCTGGGTAAAGACGTTTGCCCATAAAAAAACAAAAAACACTGGAAAGTAGAACCGTCCCATACAAAATGATCTGACAGCCACTCAATAGACTGCCCTACATCGTGTCCCTGCTCAACTTCAGCTGAACCAAAATGCAAGGCAAGTTTCCTTCAACCCCAGGCCTTGTCAACAGTAGTTGGCCTCTCTCGAGGCACAAGTCATCAGGATGTCCACATCGGGACCCATCTTTACACTTGGGGTCAACGCAAAGACAAAACGGTTTGAGAGAAAGAAACCTTTTTGTATGGAAGTGGAACAATCTTCCCCATGAAAATTCTCTATTTTTGCATCACATACGTTGTGTTACTGATTCCCCCAGCTTTTGTTCCTGAGAGTTTTGTGTTGTGTGTTCCCAAAACAGCAAGTGAAAACGGTTTCTTAAATAGAATTTTAAGATTTGTATTAGCTTTCGTACCATACCTGTAGGTCTGCCAGCTGTGGAAGTTGGCTTGTTAAAAATTCTTTATCTCTAAAAAGGATTGGGCATAGACTGGCACTTTAAGGTCGCTACAGGTTGAGCCTCTTCTCCTTCACAAGTAAAGATCAATATACTATTTAAGAGACAATGACCTAATATGTAATGCAGACTTAGTGGTTTACTTTATTAATTTAACTTTTAATTTTACATGTTTTATTTATTAAAAATAAACAATAACATTAATGCACTTTAAGGTTTACTAGTACAGACAGAGAAGAGGGCCCTGCCTTTGTGAGATTACAATCTATTATTGTACTACTTGGCTATGAATTCTTCATTCCATGAAATGATGAATCCTTGTGCCGAGGATGTACTATACGGCCAATGTATTTGTTATCATGGTACGCTGGTGACACTTAGGCAATTAATCAAATTATGACAACCAGTAATAAAAGGAAAGCGAGTCCATGAGTACTCATTGCCTTCCTGTATTCCTGGAACTCTTATGAGCCTTCAATAATGAAGTTATTATTACTACTAACATCTGTTAAATGGGGAGTTTTGATAGATACAGTATATCAGAGTTTTTAATATGCATACTAATATACAGATTTTGGTTGGAATAAATTAAATAAATCAAATACAAGTAAATAAACATATGCATGATGATGTCATCCACTTAAGGGCATTCAATTATGTATAATACAATTTACATAAATTCTATATATATATATGTGCCATAAGCATCACACTATATCACGCACCCAAATTTCCGTACACAGCATTCACCTTTTCTCCCTTGATTCCCTGATTTACACTTTATTTATGTTGTTCATACACACTCTATTGAGTGCTAAACCTTACATTTGTGCACAAATGTTTTTGGTAGGTCTTGTTAAAATAGTTGCTTGATGGGAGAACGCTGGGGCTCTGAATTACTTGAAAGGGATTAGTGTTGCTTCCTTACAGTGGAATAAGCATGTAAAAGTGAGTTATCACATATTCATAAATCCAATAGTCCACTAAAGATACATGTAAAGTTCTTAGTAGTACATTCAACCCGCTCAAATACTACAGCGTGCCCACCCCAGACCACTTCCCAGAGCCACACAACAGTGCCCTTTCTGTTACACCAGGGTCATAGCACAAATATCCTGCACCTCCTTCTACTTCCAGAAGCAGATGTGACGTAATTGCAAGATGGAACCCTCGTCAACCGCTCTAACCCTAGGCATTACACCATCAGTTCTTTGTTGTTGGTTGAGTTAACTATTTGTGCATTGTTCGGAGAAGAGAAAGATGTATTGTGGACAAGGATAGGTGTGCTGTTACAGTCAATAATGTAAATGAAGACTGAAACATGCAACTTTCTTCAAGACTCATTTAATCTATAGAGTCAATATATCGAAGACAGAAGTAATATGCCGCTCTCCGGGTTATTCTTGGACTCATTTGTTTGGACGTTTCCTCAGTGTATTACACCAGATCAGGAGAAACTTAATAGGATGGCCCTTCATAGATCATTGCTCTGTGGGGATCATATCATCATCACCTCCAGGACTCCTTGTTCTTCTTTATGATGCAGATAGTCCTTATGGACTTTGGCTGTATGTTTGGGGTCTTTGTCATGCTGCAGAATACACTTGGGGCCAGTCAGATGCCTCTATGATGGTATTGCATTATGGATAAGTATCTGTCTTTACTTATCAGTATTGAAGAGACCAAATCCCCAACTTTATTTGCAGAAATACATCCCCAAGTAAACTCCACCATCCTTCACCTGCAAACGCTCTTCCTTGTACTGCTCTCCAGGCCTTCAGTGAAAGAACAAACTGGCTTCTGCTACAGCCCCATATTTAACATTTTCACTCCGTCCAGAACACTGGACTGCACGCTAGTTCCTGTGTTTTCGTGAATAGTTGAATCGTTTCCACGGCTGAGGTATAGACCACTTCATTAGGACCACTTCTGACCAGATTTCTCCAGACAGTAGATGAGTATACCTGGGTTCCCAGGTTTTTTGATGGCACTACTGGACATCTTCCATTTGTGAATGGAAGTAAAGATGATATGAACACTGACTGTTTATTTGCACTTCTTCAAAACAGCTTGGAAAGAACATCTGGAAACCCCTGCCTGTTTATAATGTCTGCCTGGGGAGAGACCTTACTGATGCAGTATAACTACCCTGTGTCTTGTCGCTGTGCTGAACCTTGCCGTGGTCTATGACTTTTCACATTAAACTGTCATCAGCAACCTCCACCTCAAGCTGTTTCAGTGTTTCAAGCTACATATTACACTGATGATCATTAGCACATGTTTGTTGAAATTGTCTAATCATACACTTAACTACATGCCCACAAAACTCCTGACTTTATACAAATGCTGTTTTGGAGGCAAAGGGCGGTCCCACCAAATATAGAATATAGATTGTTCTATTCACTCACTTTACGTTTACTTAAATTGTAAAAATAAACTATTAAAATATATATATTGTACAGAAATATACACTTAACGCTGTATTGTTGATGCAGTATTGCCCTGACACGGGCTGCGGCAGAGGAAGGTCGGAGGTGGATGCAGCTGCGAGGTTTGCGTGCCAAGGTCTAGATGAGCTGGCAGCTGGGGTGGTCATGGAGGGAGTTGAGGTGGGGAGGAGCGGATCTACTGGGCGAGTGACAGGGGTGTCTCTGCTGGGAAGACACGTTCCATCGTCCCGGTCACAGCGCTTTACTGTCAGTGGAGCATATAAAGTCAGAGCCTCTTGTCTCTGCTTCGTTGAACATCAGTGAGACTATAGGAGGCAGAACCGCAAGAGAAAAAGGTAGTGAGGGAGCAAACACAGAGACCGAAGCAACAAAGCAAGAGTTTCTATAAGAAAGACAGAGACAGAGGAAAAGCAAGCTTAAGCTAAAAGGGAAATAACTGCAGGTGTTCCAGAAGTGTAAGAAAAGGAATGAGGGAGGATAATTCAAAAGTTATAGCAGAAGCCTTCAAAAGTGTTTTCATGAGTGGCAGAGGGGGTAAAAACAGCAAAATGAAAAAGAGCTGAAGCGGGTAGAGAGAAGAAGAAGGGTAGATGAATCATTTGGGAGGGGTGATAGGGAGAGACAGACTTTCATTGAGGGGCGTTCAGGGAGTTTGGAAAGATGTTGGTGTTATACAGAGAGTTTCAGAGAGGTGGTGGGGAGGACAAAAATATGTGAGAGAAGGAGTAGGGTGAGTTTAGTGGGGCACAATCCAAAAAAATAATAATAAAATTCATTGCTGATACAGACATCAAATTCAACGCAAGAGGCGAGCGAGAAGCCTGTGGATGGATACAGGAGACCAGCGTCACAAAGGCACCACCCTGAGATTTCCAGCACGTTTTGCTCAATTTGATCATCACTGATAATTTTCTAATTGCTCAGCGGAAAGGTTAATGATAACTGCCTCGCGCTACGTGTTAGCAGGCAAGGACCGCATTCTTTTTTTCCCTGGAAGGCGGATACAATTTCGACAAGAAGCAAGAAGAAAAACTTTCATTCAACATACAGATGCGAAAGAAATGGAAATCATTTGGAAAGGAAAAAGTGATGACCTACAGCAGCTAACATCTTTGGCAAATCAAGGAGAATAAATCTCTTATCTATAGGTAACTTGTTCATGTTCAAAAGGAAATGAAGGATTCTTACGGAGTTTCATGGGACCAGCTGACCTCTCCTTTACACGCTAAGTGATTTGGCCTCACAGGCATCCAAAGAACACTGTTTTGATCTAAATTACGTCTGCCTAGAGCTACATGCAATTACAGACTAATGAGCCCATGCGCTACAGGAGTCTTGTAATGTACATTCTGCAAGGAAACGTCAATGCCACCGTGTGCCCACAAGGAGGCGGTATAACCTAAGCATTAGCAGCCATACAAAATCATTGCACGCCCTCGGGGCAAGTTTTGACACTGTTGAAATGTTACCTGCGGTTTTGTGTGTAAACCTTACTGTAACTGTTTGTACATATAGAAAAAAAATGTAACAATAAATTCAAAAAGGGAGGAAATGCTAATCCAAACCGTGGCATTGTGACAGAGCTGAGCTTTTAGCAGTTAGGCAGAGTAATGACGAGGGATATAATGGGCAATGGCCGTATGATATACATTTTATTAAGGGGCACATAGACATTTGACGATCAGAGATCATGTTAACCCTCTGAGTACCGTCGGCTCCAATGTAATCATGATCAATTATGTTCTGCTTTAAGCTACAGGGCACTGTTGTTGAGAGTGTTACTTTCCCACAATTGTTTATTTACTAGTATCAGAATAAAAATATGTTTTCAAAATATCGTGCTGTTTTCTTTTGAAACAGTTCTCGTTTTGCATACTTTAATGTTCAAGGGAAGCTAGATCTTAGCAATTTGTATGTTCTAGCTCTTGGCACAACCGACTAGGCAAACTCTTTATCACACTAACTTTTGGTAAGCAATAGAACTGCTCAGTCTTAATAACCAGCCGCGCACCTTGACGAATGAACGTCCATGTTTTAATGGACTTTATTAGCATTCCCATAAGGATTGAGCAGGGAAAGTCACGTAAAATATTGCAGCGTCCATGTCTGAAGATAAAGGAGGTTAATAAAATAAGATAAAATCCGGTGTAACCTACATTACTGTATCCAGCACTATATATAAAGGATATGCACACGGATACGAATAATTCCACGGGACTTCCCCTTGGTGGTGGTTTAGCAGCATGTCTTCTGTGAAGAAGGGTTAACAGGGGAACATTCTTAAATATCTGCTGTAAACATGGAGTAACCTTTAGAATACACAGTTACTGATTATCACCAGCTTGCAATGTTTTCTTCTAGGACTAAAAGGTTTAAAGGAGAGCTGTCCCCATTTTTTTACACTAGGTATGGCTTTTACTTTTGGAGCTTCAGTCGCTGTCATTTTTAAAGACATTTATTCTAAAGTTTGCTTCCAGGAATTATTGGTTTCAGCCATGATTTTGTTTTTTGCTGTATTGGTCGAAGACGAGAGTTTTTTTTGTGACATATGTTTTAAAGACAACAGAGGTCCTTTCGTCTGATGTAATAACCTTAAGAAGATATTTTTAATTAGTAGCATAGACTTGTTAGGTATTGACTGCTTATGTGACTCTTCATCTTATTCTACAAACATTAGCCCACTAAATGTAAAGACCTTATCTTCCTATTCCTCCCCATTCATTCACCTCTAAAAATCACTGGTAGTTTTAGAAGCTATACAATTATAGTTTAAAACGGGTCTTATGTTTAATATGTGTCACAAAATTCATAACTGTACAACAGGTTTATGTTACCTAATCATAATGTCATTGTATACCGTATACATCTCGCTTTACATTACCGCTGTTCCTTTAAATAAATTAATTTTAACTTAGAATTAACAACATAGAGCTTTTAGAAAGAAGAAAAGAAAACAAGAAGCCATTCAAACACATTTTATTTGAATATCAGCATTATATTCTGATGTCACACCTTGCTTTCAGATCCTAATCTTTTCATTTATCCCTTGTTCTGTGTGAAGAAAGAAGCAAATACTTTATTTTTTCAGATATGCAGATAAACGTTTGTTAGATTTATGTAGCAGACCATGATACGACTACAGCTCAATGCACAAATATAGCAGGAAGACCCTTAAATGCAGACGATGGCAGGATAGCCGAGCCATGTGTCAGGTCATATACTGATAAGACCTACCATGTGAAATTTGTGTAGCCAACAGTATAAAAATGGTGACATATTGGCGTAAGAGGAGACATTTATTTGAGCAAACCATCTCTCTTAACATAGCTCTTACTGGTAGAAGAGGTTCATCCGTGATAGAAGCTCATGAGCAAAGATCCATAGGACACTGTGTGAGGATTGTGAGAGAATGAAGCTCAATACTGACTAATCCTTCACTAAACAATCGTGGAAGCATGTCCTACTTTATAGTATGATAGCACATGGGCAATCATGTAATAATAGGTTCTCGGACTGAAGTGGATATGTTTTCATGGTGTGTGGCTTCTTATGCCAAATAAAGTCTAAGCTACCCAACTGGAACAGCTCATGTTCCACTTTTCATTCATCTGCCTTTGAAATGATGACAATACAAATATCTCAGGACCCTTGCGCCACACATATGGCACAATTATCCCTGACTAAAATGGAAATTATAGCCTATAATTATAGCCTATAAAGGATATAAGAATGGCAAAAAATACATCACATTTTGCAATATGA
Organism: Spea multiplicata; assembly: GCA_009364415.1. NCBI lineage: Eukaryota > Metazoa > Chordata > Amphibia > Anura > Pelobatidae > Spea > Spea multiplicata. The sequence goes on from VKOC01000008.1 coordinate 31,812,791, forward strand.
CCGACACCTTGTTAAATAAGCTTGGTGCTGGGTCATTCACCTTCTAGAGAAGTCCTACTTAGTGCCTCTGATACAATATCTACAGCTATACGAGGCTGATACTTTGAAGATCATATAAAGTAAGCCACCATAACCTTCACCTTCAAGATCTCCATCAGAAGTACAGGAAATATCCTATATATTTTTTTTAAATAAGTCAAATGGTAGAAACAAATGCAGGAGCTAACAACCGCCTCCTCCTGCTGTTGCTAAACCTATTTCAAGCTTTAATAGTTCTCCAATTAACTGCCTCAATATGTTTATGAAACTCCTAACCTGATAATACCGGCAATGGAGGCATCCGAGTAGCTGGGAGCCGAGCTGGTGGTGGTAATACAGCCATAATTGTCAGCTCATTTACAGGATATTTAGCTGAGCAGTGAGCCAGATGAGAGGAGTTAATGAGCACAGCTTCTGCTGTAATTAGGTGAGCACAAGCATGGCTCAGGAGAAGAAGCCGATATGCTGCTTTCTTGCCTTCCTAACCCTGCCTTTACGCCAGAGATAGATGGAAACCATCAATTCGGAATCTACATCCAAGGTATGCTGGCAGTGGTGTTACTTGGACCCTTGCGGTGGTCATTGTTATGTCAATAGGACTCCTTATGTTGTTGTAACCAAACTAATCAATTGTTAGAATTAATTCCACGCAAACGTTCAAGAACATTTCCAGTGCTTTTATTTTTATTGGGTGTATCCAAAGTGTCTAAGTTTTATACATGTAACATTTTATATCTGACTCACAAGTAGGCCTCTTTAGGAGAGATGATTTCAGTTTGCATGACTTACATTGCACCCTAAGAACTTATCATTGCACCCCAAGAACAAGCAATTTCATTAAATAAAATAACACAGTTATGCGGCAGCAACATCAACTTACAGACACGGATACACTACAGATACTACTACAAGGTATTGAAGGCACCGTCTAATCTGCCTGACATGTCAAGCTTGTGATCACAAGACAGGTGATGGCATTGCAGACAGGGGCAATCACTTAAACACTCACACTACCACACACACCCATATCCAATCATTAACACACACAAACACACTTACCCCAAAACACTATAAAATACCCACAGACACTTGCAATAAGATACCCAGACAAACACACACATACTAACATACACAGACACACACTCACATACCCACACATTAACCTACCCAAACACATATCCACATACCCAGTCACACAAACACTAACAAACCTAGTCACACATGTACACACATAATCAAATGCCCAGATAAACACTAAGACACCCAGAAAACCACATGTCCACAATAACATACAGAGACACAATAACATACAGAGACACATACGCTATCATACCCAGGCGCACAGTCAAACACACTCATGCCACTCACTTACCCTGCCTCAGCCTATTCTTCATTAAAGATGTCTCAACTCAGTTTTAGTGGCCTTAGTTTTAGTGGCGCCCAGGGCCCGTCCTAGACCAAGTGGCATATAAGGCAAGAATATACTCTTGCGCCTCGCATTCCTTTACATAGATAGGAATATTTTTAAAGCCTAGCAAGATCACGCTGTGAATAAGTTACACAGAGTAGGTCAACTGAGCCAGGTACACGTGGATGCATTACACCCAGGCACAGGAAATAATTATTCTTTCTCCTTCTCTGAACAGCTGATTCACTGCTCAGTGCTCCGCTCTCCACACCACCTCCCTGACATATACACCATAAACAAAATAAAATAAATATGCAAACACGCACTCCAACACCATACACTGACATAGTTTTTGTGGACACTCCACCAAGTCTAATACTGTATACCCACACATACATCCTTACACACAGTTACATACTAACATACTTACACATACTAACACAGATATGAACTAAAATATTTGCACACACAGTAACATACTGGCATACTTTGACACACAGAGTAACATACCTATGTACACATACACACAATCTTACCGCCCGGGCTCAGTACACCAGTACCCGATGTACCCCCCTGATGGCGGCCCCGTGTCTGCGTATGTTGAAGAACTAATTTCACGCAGTCCGTACGATTAGCCATTTTTCTTTGCTTTGCCTCATTAACCATGAAGCGTCAAGTTTACCTTTCACACAAGAGAGACTAACTAGGGCCTGAGTGTCATTGAAGGTCACTTAAGATGTCTGGTCAGGGAATGTGCAGTGGTGCCTACGTAAAATGTATACTGCAGGCCACCATTAAAGCAGACCAGCGACTTTCCTACCTTTCACACTTTAGTACACTAACTAAACCCATGTAATGGTGCTTACATGTTATAATGGGCCATATTTATTTCTCTAGTACGTTTTATCTCCCCTGTTGCTTAGTTGTTGATTGCTGTTGATTGGTTCAGGTAGTCTTTGTAAGGATGGAGAGTACATCAGGACACAAAATTGATTAGATTTACCAGTTGACAAGTTGTAGCACGACTCAGTCTCGGTTTTCTTAAGGTCGGCCTTTCAACTAAATATCTCCAAAGCAAATAGAGTGATCCATAGATATAATATCTTGTTTATAGTACTAGTTCAATCATAAAGAGTCTAAATAAATGTGAAAAATAACATATCTGTGTGGTATAACCGACCCACTCATGCTGGGGTGCAGAGGCAATACCTTGCTTTGTTGATGTGTTTTAATTGCAGTCGAAGAACATTATAGTGCATCAGTATTCCATTTTGCAGTTCACTAAATACATGTATATAATGATATTGATTGATTAAAATGTGCGTAATAAACACACCTGAGTTTAGCACTTTTCAAGCTGAATTCAGCATTTAGAAGCCTTGTTTGTAGTACTGCTAAAAACCCCAACCCTTCCCAGAAATAATTTCAAATTCAAGTAAAGTGTAATAACAAAACCAGCACTGAAAGGTTGTTTCCATGAAAAAAAAATAATGTTTGTGTTATTTTCATATGATTAAACCTTCAGAGAAAAGGAATGAAGTAATAGATCTACCAAAGTTTATTTGATTAATGTTCTACAGAATGCAGTTAACGTTTTGCCCAAGTGGAATGGCACCTTTAAGTACCCACGTCGCCCGCAAAAATAACCTTCTATATGCATAGCTAAATACTTCATGTCTTTGTAGGTCACATAATACAACTTTTATATGAATGTAATAAGAGTTCATTATATATGATGCATTTAATATAATTATCGAAAGTAAATGAAATACAGAATATTAAGATTGATGCACTTACACTTGTCTTTTGACATAAATGAAGCAAATTACACAGTTTTATTCTGAATTGAAGATCTCTGTGCCTCATTCCCTTATGATACAGACGGTACAGATTAAAAAAAGAGATGTAGTAAAGCTGTAGGTACAGCCACGAGCCCAGCAAAAACCCATTAAAAAGTGTTAATAAAAGCTTAACACTGCAGTTTTCCTCTCCACGGCTGCTTATTTTTAATTTCACGTATTACGCTGTAATTGTTAAATTCCATTATCTTCTAACGCTGGTAATTAATCTTTGTACATTTCTCAGAGGGAAGCTCTCTCCAGTGCCAATTAGACTGTGGGAAAAAAAATTGCAATTGTTCTTCAAATCCCGTGTTTTATTAGGGACCTGAGGACTTATACTGCTGTTCAGTGTCATACTTTCAGGCTTAGGAGCAAAGCAATTACAACTATTTCCTTATTACCTGATTGGATTTGGAAATGAAGCTTAGGAAATGTTATGCGCCTCTCTTTTCTGGCTGATTGTACGTGGATAATGGATTACAAATATAACATGTATTGCCAGTAAAATGGTTTTGGGCGTCTTGTCAATCTTTTTCGATGCCTAAATGTAACAACTTCCCCTCTTTATGGATCTAAACCCCTCTGTCCCTCTTTCCTCCACTGATGTCCCTCTTTCCTCCACTGATGTTTGCTCTTTTCTAGGAGCTCAGAACGTTTGCTTGTTATGATCAAAGTGCTTATTAAAAGTAACAATAATACTATGTGTACAAACATAATTTTATAATTTTATGGATTTTTTTTAGGTTTTTGCAGTTTGTCTCAAATACATTTGTAATTTGACTAAAGGCAAGCAAAACTAGAAGTTAAATTTAAATTATATGTAGAAGATTCACCCTCTACAGAATTAAATGGCAGTGTTTGTCTTTCACAGGTATTGGCTGTAAGTTGTCCAATCATAAGCCTTCTTTGAAGACCTGCTTGCCCCAGCGGTTAAGTTAGGCGTATAGTGATTACCCTACCCAGTTTTACCCTGCTATGTCTGTGCTCCTCCTCAAAAGACCCATTTTTGTATTTTAAGGTGCGGTTTTGATTAAATGCTAAGAATATAAAACATTTAGGAAGCTCTACCTATCCATGTCTGCTTTTCTGTCGCATGACAATTATCACCTGGAGGCTCACCTGGATTTGTTACCTGATATTCTCCCATTTAACCTCAGTGGAGGTAACTGTGTTTTGTAGTCGGGTGCAAAGAAGGTGCAAATGATTTTCTGTAGAGGAGACAGTATCTACATGATCTCCAGCCACCTAGGCACACTGTCTTCCACCTGTGCTCCATCACCAACTAGTCACGAGGGCTGTCTATATAAACTTGCTGCTCCTGGCATTTACAGCCTGTTGCCCAGTAGTTGTGTTTTTTTAGGTGAATTCAGTGTTTCTGACACAGCTTGTCGGTGACGTGCCTTTCTTGTTTCTAACCCGGCTTGCTTCTGACCCTGCCTTTCTTGGGGATTCTACATTAGTGACCAGGTTTTTCTCTGGCCCTTACTTCTGTATTGCTGTGTCACCTACTAAAATGTTTACCGTTGTGCTTTTATCTGTCCCTACACCTGGATTCCCACCTAAGCTCACGCCAATTAAGTGTTCCTGGCAAAATTTATGTTGACTCATGAACAAATAATTATTTCTGTAAAGGATTCGGGCTTTAATAGTACTGTCCACTGTCCCACCCACTGCTCCAACCATCACTCCACCTTAAGATCCTCCCATAAGCACACCTTTTGAGAACAGGGGCAAACCCTGGGTTAGTGGAGTCTGGGTAAAGTATTTCTTGAAGGCCCCCTATAACTAAAACGCATACTCACTCCACCACCGTACACTTACATACACACACAGTCTTCCTCCTGCTACTCCACTCCCACGCACCACCAATCCTAGGGTCACTCTTGACACTCCAACACCATACGCTGACACATACACTCACAACACATACACTCACGCTAGCACCATACAATTGCATGCTATATAACACCATACTGTAACATACACACACATGCTAACTTTGTATGCTCACAAACATTAACACCTTAAAGTAACACATACACCCATGGTAACACCATACACTCATGCAGAGGCATGCTAACACGCTCTAACACTTCATGCAGGCATATACACACTCTTGCTAGTTAGTGTGCATATTGTGGTCAACCCTGTAGCATGAGGGCCATACATGTCACATTTAGGGGTCCTCTAGGGAAATCAGACTCGGGAACACCAGCGTGTAACAAAACAGCGCTTTATTTTAACTGCTCAAACCCCAAAAACCAAATCATAAAAAGAAAACCTAGCTCTCAATTGGAGCCTCTCTACCTAAACTATGCTGGTCCAGACTGACCAACCTCATTACCCACTACCTCAACCTCCCAGCCAGACCCAGCTACGCCAGGCTCTGGAAAACCTCCCCCAGACAGCACACAAAAGGTCCAGGCAGGTAATGCCTCACTTGGCTCTAGTGGTATTTGGTCTTTTTCAGGGCCTCTCCTTGCCCTGGGAGCTCAGGGAACTTTCTCTTCCCCCAACAGTCTCCCTGAGTATCAGGCTCCAGGGGTTTTTAATGTCCAGCACCTGTGCCTCATAGAAATCTCGGACCGGATCCTGCAGACTTCTAGCCTCCTGGAGAAGCCGGCATGGATTTTGCATAGAATAGGGGAACGGAGCATTGGCCCACCCTGCTCTCCAATTGCTTCACCCCAGGGACCCATATGTATAATCTGCATAGCGGCTGTACCCAAATGCCAAAATAAGCATCTCCCTGGGTTTTACACTGTCACAATATATACAGTACAGTATGTATGTATGTTAGTCAGTGTGTGTATTTTAACACTTTATATACATACTGACTGTAACACGACAGTACAGCCCACATACATACACATACTCAGTGGTGTAACAGAAAATGCCAGGGGCCCTCCTGGAAGACGTACAGTTGGGACCCCAAGCTCTTTCTACACACACAGTAGCATACTTATACACACAAACTAACATATGTACTCACACATACACAGTAACATGCTAACATACTTACACACATGCGGTAACATATTTTCACACACAAACATACCAACATACCCACACAAACCTACTAACACACACATTGACATCGCGGTCCTAGCGGTATGTCCCGGGTTTGTGGAGCTGGTGCAGCTGCACACTACATGATCCCGTGGGAGCTTCCTGGCAGAAAAATCAGGGGCTCCCAGCCTCCCTGCACTCTCAGGGGCCTAGCTGGGCCCGGTACACCAGTACTGGTCATACCCCTCCTGATAGTGGCCCTAATTTGAACTCTACTAAAGTGAAGGAAGGCTTTGAGCCAACTTGGCTTTAGTCCCCACTCCTCTACTGTTCACAAGCTGAGACACTCCCAACTTGGACTTCCTGCCTACTTGCCGAGCTAAATCTAGCATTGAACCAAAATAGCCCATAGATCTTTAGCAGTGTAAATGACACATTCTGCGAGGCTGACAATAAAAATATGATCATTTGCAGGTCTCCGGAGGTGAATGAGTTAAATAATGGTACTATTGAAGCTTGACAAATTAAGTGTCCTTTGACTCTCTGTAGGACTTAATGCTGCGGAGGAAAAACTCTGGCAAATATTTGTACAAAGTAAACTTGCCGCTTGTACATTATCCCAGGTGAAAATTACAAGGTATTGCAGTGCTGTGTTTATGAATACAATACATGCACATTTTTTTACATGGCAATTTTCATTTTGCTCTTTGCTTGCCTTGCTGCTCCCACAAAGAATCGCAGACCTGCACTGCCATTATGCCGAGAACTTTACTGAAGGAACCACTGTGTTTCCAGAGAGACCGAGTATAAGCGGAAAATGAGGTTGGCTAAAAGTGCTATCTAGCACAGGCAGAAATCCAAAATACCTGCATTTTTTGGATATGAGCTTGCCCTTTTTAGTTATTTATTTAGGAATAACATTTTTTTTTATTTATCCTTTTTCTGTTCCTTTTTAAACAGGTAAAAGCAGTGATATTGTTTTATTATTTAATACCAGTGTGACAAATAATGATGTAATATATTCATTATACAAGGCACAATTTACTGTTGCTTTTACCCATTGTTTAACAACTTGGGCATACCCCACAACTTTTAGTGTTCCAATTGGGATACCTATGTTGGGGTATGTGGGAAAAGTGAGAGAGGGGTAGAGCTAACTCAGAGGTGGATGGGGCAGTAGACATGGTTGCTAATGTTGCGAAGAAGCTTCATATAAGCTGCATTGGAGGTCAGTGTTGCAACAGCACAGATTCTCTCTCTCTATATATATATATATACTTAAGTTATGGTTAAATCACAGGGAAAATACTTGAGCATTAAATATAGCGCGTATACAGTACTGAAATTAGCATTTACAGAAACCTGGTTTAATCTAATTGTATTCAGGTAAACTTCCTTTATCTGCAGACCGAGAACCTGACATTATGTTGTGGGATATTTTGGGCGACACTACAATGAGCTGACTATTAATGGCAATGCTAATGAAGTCTGCTTCTCTATAGACTTTTTAGCGTTTCCAGCTAGGTGATAAGACTGAGCTATTCTATTTTTTTTACCAGGCATAGTATGCTAAGAAGTTGGTGAACTTGTCTAGCAGATTAGCCCAATATAACAAGCTAGAAATGCATTGAAATAGCAAATATGCAGCTGTCTGAAAACATTATATTACCTAGACACTCGAAATGTTTTAAAAGAAGAAGCACAACGTTTCTAAAAACATATTTTTATCTGATAGAAGTAATAAAATTGATGGGAGTTTCCCTGCAAAAGAACTTTGTTATCTTAAATAAACATTCAATTGTAGAGTTGAGAAGAAAATGATATGTATCCTATTCCATGTTCTAAAGTGTTGTTCTACTTAAACACAGTTAGACGGTTAAACAACGAACCCTTAGAATATTTGTCATTTAATGTTTTCCTCTGATGCTTTAGTCAAAAAAAAACAACACAAAAAACTTTTAAGTACATTTTCAGTTTCTATGGCAACAATCTCTCGGTGTCTTTTGTGCTCAACAATAAGCTTTGCATGAAGAATTATGAATGAGTTAAAATTTTGACGTGATTAAAGAATTATTTGCGGCAAAGGTTTGGGCATCCAAGATGAAGGTTTTACAATCACCACTGAACATTCAAGCAGGATATCCCTACAGAGGATAATAGAAATAATAAAAAAAGACAAGTGAGAGCAGCCTTTATCATCTCCTACACAGTTTATTATATTATAACAATATCAATAAACGTGGTAATTATAAAAATCATGCTTCGTACTCCATAGTTATTTGTTGCCTCACCTAGGATAACATACATAAGATCTAGCAAAGCAATAAGGAGTTTAAACTCTCTTAGGCTGCATCCCCAATGCTCCCTTTGGTAAAACAAGGCTGAGATCAAAAACTGTTTCAAAGTCTGAAATTATATTAAAAATGGGTAACACATATACCAAACCTACAGACTTCCTCTTCCCTCCAATCATGAACTCATGCCCGTAAGATCAACCGGTTCCCTTGCTGGCTGTACTTACCCGAGTCAGGAACCAGTTCCTTTGCTTCTGTCACGTGCTATGGTGATATTGTTCAAACACCCAGAGACAAACAATATAGCAAAATAAATTAATATAATGATGATAAATCTGGTTAGGGGACAGTTCTTCTTTAGCTCTGTATAAGGGTTATATTTAATAAAGGCCTGTTAATTCAACAGTGACCCCTCTATTCTGTCATCACGGAGGCCATCTTTAGATTAAGTAACCTTTTACGACAGTGATTTCTTATGGTTATTATATATAGTCTTGTAACATAATAAGATTGTTTTTTTTCAGAACATTAAACACCACTTGTGTTAATCAATGTCTATCAACTCCCTCGCATATGCTGTACAATTACAGGTCTGTGAGCAGAGGGAGGGATCTGTACTATGTAAAGAGAAGAGAGGGGAACGGAGCAGTAACAACTCAGCCAGTTTGGGAAGGAGCATGAAGCCAACACTTAAGGTGAGAGTCAGAATGGAGGAGAGAAAGGAAGCGTGTGGGAGCCCAGTCTGTGATCAGATTACGGGAGAAAGAGGAGAGCGAGTGTGAAGGTGATTGCTTGAGAAAGTGTTGGGAGAAAAGATCTCATCAAAATATCAAATAGTTCTGAGTAATATTAATGAATGAATTAATTAATTTAGGTCTTCAGTTGACCTGTTGTAGGCTGTAAGGGAAATTGAGACTTGTAGTCTTATCAAAACGTGTATGCACATAAACTGTGTGTCTATATTGTATAGTGCTGTAAAATCGTTCTAAAGGGGCAGTAATACAGATTTCAACAGAGTAAACCTGTGTCTAAATTTGTACATTACAAAATATGGTGTTACTTTATTATTGCTGTCCCTTACAGATGTATAGACTACAAAATAAGCAGTGAGATGAACACAAACTCTTTAAAATACAAGGAGAATATTTGACATTCTTGAGATGTAATGCAGTTTCTTACTACTTTTCATGCTGGCTTACTCCAAGTAGCATCTGCACATTTCTGGCCCATGTGGACATCCTCCCCCAAGCGGTCCTGTAATAAATCACCCCCCCCCCCAACAACAATTTGTCATATAATATGCTTACAACACAGCATCCACATCTGTCCAAAAGATATTTTCCAAGAATATAGAAGGACAATTAAAGTGCATGGATGTTCCTCAGAATTATAACAATTTCACCATCACCTGCTTGGCCAGAGCCATTCCCTTATTTCAATAAACTGTCTAAAGTAGCAGGAGGGGGTTGTATTTAAATCGTCTCTGACACTTTAAGGCCCCTCCAATAATGATACGCCTTTTAAAAGGTTTTGCCAGAGGTATCCTGCATACACTAAAGGACTGGATTGACCTCAAGGGTGGCAGTAATGGGAGATACAATGGCAGTAGTGGTACATGGGAGATACAGTGGGCCAATGTCCCACTGGACACTTGCCTGGTTGGCTTGATGGCCAGTCTGGGTCTAGAAGGTTGCGTGAAGAATCCAGGATGTCTTTTCTCACATGAGTAGTCTTGAAACTATCTGATAAGAAATAACACAGGGTAGTTTGGTATAAGTGAAACAAATGAAAAGCAAGTCAATTGCGTGGTGTGTGAGAAGATTTACTTTGCATGGCAGATGTGAGAGTGCAGAAGGACTAGTGGAGTGGGAAGAAATGTTTGAAGAGTTAAATCTGAATTTAAGTTTTTAAGTGTGTTCATTTACATAACTTGTGTGTGCATAACACTGTCCAATGTATGTTTCTGTTTACATAACTGTTTTCAGACACAATGTATCCAGGACCAGAACAGAAAACACATATTTCTACCCCATACATGCTTTATGTTCAGCCCTCCTGTTTCAGATTATCAAACTAATATTAGTATTAGACAAAGATACAGCTAAAAGGTCTGAAAAGGGACATGGTGCCGCAATCTAGAGAAACAAAGTTGTTGACAGGGTTAAAGAAATGGTCACAAAAGAACCCAGACTAACATGTAAAGAACTGCAGGCCTCACTTGAGCCAGTTAAGGTCAGTGCTCACGATACCACAATAACACAAAAATTGCTAGACAAAAACCACTGCTGACCAACAAGAACACAAGCGCTTGTCAAAAGATATCTTGATGACCCCCAATACTTTTGGGATAATATTCTGTGGACTGATGAGTCAAAAAAAACATGACACCGGCAGTCAACCACGTTGATGGTAGTGTGATGGTCAGGGGCTGCTTGGCTGCCTCAGGACCTGGGCGACTTCCTATAATTAATGGAGCCATGAATTCTGCTCTCTAACAAAAACTCCTGAAAGAGACTCTCCGGCCATTAGTTTGTGATCTAAAGCTCAAGCGCATTTGGGTTATGCAGCAGGACAGTGACCCCAAGTGCATAAGCAAGTCCACCTCAGAATGGCTCAAAAGAAACAAAATGAAGGAGCGGGCCTGATTGAGATGCTGTGGTATGACCTTCAAAAGGCAGTTCATGCTCGGTAACATCGAGTCTCGTGCTGCAACCCTATGACACAGTTACACAGCGCTCCCCATAAGATTCCCCTGACTGCTGTAGAGGGGGACACCACATGGGGACGCCATACTGCACAGGGCACCATATAGGTGAACCCCCTGTGCTAACAGAGATCTCTAGGGTCGTTAAAGACCCCAAAGTGGATCTTTGTAGAAATATATGGAAATCCTTAAGGTTTAAAAGTTGCATCCTGTTTTTATTATTAGTCTTATGACAATTAGTTGGATGATCTGAAACATAGTGAGAGTATGAAGAATTTTCACCGTGAAAGACTGACATACATTTTCCCGGACTAAATACGGGTCGGGGCAGATATATTGCAAACTTACTGAAAGTCTGACCCTGACTTTTGTTCCCGGCCACAGGTTCTGTATCACTTATATTACCCGACATAATAGCAGTAAAAATGGCTCTACTTGAGGGCAAAATGCCAGTAAGTTGCCTCTAGGGCATGACACAGGTTATCAATAATTTCTATTAAATGGTGTATATGAAGATAAGTGGCTGTAGTGCCGGTAATTTAGCTTTAAAAAGCCATTAGCAGTTAATGAGCTCATGTGATGACATACTGCGTTACACACCTAGTTACCCAAGTCTGTCTTATTATAGAGATATTTAATAGTAAATTACCCCCCCCCAATCATCACAACTCGTATGACGAAGACAGGCTGCCATTTTGTATGTGGCATGTAGGTTGGTGTATCCCCCGTGCGCCTGCCTCCGCACGCCCTGCTCCTGAATACTGTGTGTCGGCGTAGTGTTGTGAGTCCAGCAGGGGGCGATCGTGTTCACATAGTCATGGGTACCAAGGGGCCATTGCGTTGCAATGTCGCTGTGTTTCCAGTAGGGGGCTGCCGCTTTATCATGACGATTTACATTCCCGCGCATGTCACAGCGCTATGTTTCCGGCACGGAGCCCCCGCGCCTGTCACGGCTCTCTGTTTCCAGCAGGGGGCGCTTGCGGCGTCGGGCTGTGTGGGCGCCGCTCGGAGTTGTTGTTGGTTAAAGTTTTGCTGAGAGGGAAGAGGCGACTGTGACACGGTGTGAGGGGGTTGTGAGTCCGGGGGGAGTGCACCGAGCGCTTTCTGTGAGTCCGGAAGCTGCTTGTGATGTGACGGCGGCTCCGGTAAAGGGTGCTCCGTGAGCCCGAGAGGGCTGGCATGTCGGTAGAAGTTGTGTGTCCGCCCTGCTCTTGTGTGTAGTTTCGGAGTCCGGCCGTGTGTGTAGTTACCCCGGAGAGCGCTTCCTGTAGTGCCTGCTTCTGTATGTGTGCCGCCTTCGGTGTGTAGTTGTGTGGAGTGCTGCTTCGCTTGCCCCCTCTCCTCCACGGGGTGCGGTTGTGTAGCTGACCCGTGTCCCCCCGGTGTCTCCCGGTGGCGGGCCCCAGTTGTCTATGAGCGCCCCCCCGGTGATCCGGCCGCCCAGCCCCGCGGGCCCCGGCCTTTCTCTGCACATCCAGATCGGCCTGAGCCGGGAGCCCGTCCTGCTGCCCGAGCCTGGGAGCTCAGCCTCGGAGCCGTCAGGGAGATGGCCTGCTCCATCGTGGACCAGAAGGTGAGGCCCGACACATACACACGTCTACACAATACACAACCACATACACACACATACACACACACATACACATACAACACACACACACACACACACACATCAACAACCACACAACACCCTGCCAGAGACACACAGCAGCAACAAGTCGGCACAGCAGACATTACTGTTCAGCAACAAGTACACACTGACTCTGCCACACAACTTTTACACACTTACAGCACAACCGATGCCACTGTCACAGCACGCCGCGTTTATCACATGTGGGATGCATCTTAAAACAGTGAATGCTGATGAAATAATTATTTTTGCCCTCCCTACTTATCAATCTCTAGTTATTAAACCAGCGTGTGGAAATATCAAGGCTGCCGAAATGTGTTTATTGCAGTGGAAAAGCCGGGTTTGTTATTTAATTGCTGCGTTCAGTGTTCTGGTATAAGTGTATATGAAGCATAGAAGAAATGTCACACACACACTCACGGACACACTTACACTCACGGACACACACACACCTCTCCTACGTTTAAATGCGTAACTGTATGACACGGCACATCTATGCTAATTGACATAAAGAACAGCTAAATCTGCCGATATTGCTTATTAATGATGTCATAAACTACATTTAATTGTTAAGTCTGGCTGTGCGTATTACTGGATATATTTGGCCTTGGTATGTAGCGCCGGTTGCACTCCGGCAGGGTGAGAGTTGCCCGTTTTAATGTATAGGGCGTGCTGTGGGATTGAAATCACGTTTGGTCTTAGTTTTTCGCTGGAGGGCAAACGTTAAGAGCAAAGCGAGGCGATTGTACGCTGAGCGTGGAGGGGGAGTAACAGGTAGAAGACTGAACTGTGTGCGTAAAACTTAAAAGCGACGTTTGCCAGGTTTACACTTAATTATGCAACTTGTAGAAAGCACCGCTTTTGTGTGAAGAGGAAGGGAGGAAATGTATCAAGTAGGAGGTATCCTTCTGCCAAGGAGCTAGAAAACAAACAAACAAGGTGTCAAGGAAATGGGCTCAGAGAAAGTAAAGAAAGAAAAAAATGTCCATTATATAGCAATATATTTTATTATATATATTTATATATAAAGTCCATTATATAGCAATACATGGACCAATATATTTTATTATATGTATGTCTGCGCGCACACTTTAGCTGTGTATGTGGAAGGACTTCAGTTATGTTTTCTTCTGTATGCGGGGTTTTCCAGAAATAAGCTGCTAGTTTGTGCTAAATGTAGTGTGAACCGTTTCAGCTGTCAGATGGAGCATCGGTACGCGGCAGTGGTACACGGGCGCTGATCAATACTCGGATACATCGTTAATAGCTGACTGAAGTAATGTTTTTCTATGTAAATAATGATATGCAAAACACTACATATAATTTAACGCTATAAAGAACATTTATGAATAACAATTCTAATGCAAAATTAAACATGTGGTCCAGTCTGTAGGGGTATTCGCGTTTGGTTGCTATGGTAATAAGACCATGTTTCGTATATTGCATTAAAGGTTCTCTTTATAAGTAATCCCCATTGTTTTGTGTGTGTTAGGGTACATGATGTTAGTCAGAAACTTGGTGTCTGATTTTATACCTTTCCTACCCAACGTGTGAAATTAAGTGGTGGTGGCTTATTGAACGCCAGGCGACTTTTAGGTAAAAATGAGTATTTAGAGTGCAGTTTGGTCTGTTTTCTAAATGAGCTTTCTTTTGGAAAGTGCTTCGTCTAAGCTGGCTGGCATAACCCGATAACATCCTCTTTTCCATACGTAACCTAAGCATGACTTTTATCCCTGGAAAATTAGAAACGATGGGGGCGCTGGATCTAGATGCACTTGGAGAAAGAAGCAGTTTTTGAAGCTGTCCCGCACTGAGAGCATGCTGATGGCTGTCTGGATTTGTACCTGCGTAAGACGCGCTCGCTGAGGCAGACTGGAGGATCAGAGTCTCTGTTTTAACTTAACATTGCCTTCTATTGGGAATTAACCGGTCCTCAAAGCTTTTTAGTGTGTGTGTGTCTGTGTGTGTGTGTGTGTGGTGTGTCTGTGTGTGTGTGTGTCTGTGTGTGTATAGACAATGTCAGTTCATCTTCTGTGTTAGAAACAAGCTAAAGGAATTAGACATGCGCTGGAACTCCATCATCCTCTAAGTGTAGCAAATAAAGCACAGATCTTGCTATGCTGCTCAAGAGCATCATTAGTGATTTGAAACATATGAAAAGAGTTGTAAACCGGTATAAAGTTAGGAAAATGGTTAGAGCCATCTTGGCCCAATTTGATTCCCTCTGGAATATTTGGATAAACATGGTTCTTCTGTTCTGTAATTCAGTCTGTCAACCTCATTGACTTCATTATGTGTTATGTTGGGCAATCCCTAAAGTGTATCTCTGAGAAACGTGGATTTGAGGTGAGGTGGACGTCATAACACTACTGTAACTATACATTGTACGGGGCCTCCTTGGCCTTTATTCCAGGGCTGGCTCTTAATAAGGTATGCATAGTAAAGGCAGACTCCGTTTAGGGAATAAAAGTGTATATATCCTTGTATGCTGTGCCTGTTGCCCCCATCTCCTCTTAGTATTTGCAATATTTTCCAATATGTATTATACGCTCCAAGCCGCGTAATCCTTCTGCTGTGTTTAATCACACAAATGAACTGCTAGCCGTAGACAGTGGGGTGGCTAGCAGAGCGAGTAAACACAGAAAGTACAAAATCTGGACAACTGATTGTCTGCCAAGTGAAATGTAATTAACTGCATTGTGCCAAGATCCAATGCGTTTGTTAGCGAGCAGTGTCGTCCTCGTCTGTAAGCACCCCCTAAATATTTTCCTACAGAACCTACAGCCTGTGCCTTCTATTAATCGTTGTAATTGGGTTTGTCACTTAATGCCGAAATATGTGGCAAAAGGTGGCATAGCTGGTGTACCTGTGTTATCCTTACAATGGCTGAATTCAAAGGGGCCACAGAGTAACTAATAGAAATAATCCGGGTTTATAATCCTAGAGACAACCGGAAATTAGCAGATCTCACTCATAAAATTGCTTTATTAACTATAAATATTGTTTAATCATACGCATGCGTTGTAAGAATTTAGGATGTCCTAACCCCTGGGTAATCTGACGGATTTGCCTTCCGGTTCTTTGGTTGTATGTGAAATAAAAGTTTTGAGAGCGTAATTTTTGATTTTGTGTTTTTTCTCCCTTTTTAAAAGGCAGATCTGGTATAACTGAAGACGTATGAATGTTTATTCAGATTTTCCTTTTTTGCTTGAAGAATTTTCCTGTGAAATTCTGCTTTCTCAAGATATTCATGTTTGTATCATTTCAGGCATGATTCCTAGCTGTTTGTTTACTTAAATTGTATGTGTTTATAAATACAAGAAAATACATAGAAAGTCTGATTATTTCTGCCTTCCTTCCATTAAATCCTCGCGCCATGCATTGTATTTATACTTGCAGTTTCAGTGTAATTAAACACGAGGTGACACAACAGTCTTTCAAAGTAATTCTTGAGAAAAGGCACTGAGTATGATTCTTACCGCAGGTCTTAGCTTCCTGATACTGGAATCCTTGGTGATGACTGCTGAGTGCCCTGTAAGACCTGTACTTGAGATTTCTGATTTAAAGGGAAGCGAAGTGTCGGGGAAAGCAAGCAGGGTGCTGGGTCGTGAAGCGAGAGGCATTAGTAGCAGGAAGAATATCGTGTGTAATCCTCGAGACCCCATCTCCTCTAAGATATTGACATATTGAAGAATGGTGAATACTTTATAGGATTTGGAGGAAAGAAGAGGGAGATGTGATGGACACCCATATTTATTTCAAAGAAGGATAAATGTTAGAAGATGATGTCATAATGGAAAACTAGATGGTTAGAAGCTTGGATGCAATGTAAGGGGGTTTTACTTTACCAGTAAGGTGGTAGACAACTGGAAAAGTCTCCCACCAGAAGTAGAGGTTAATACAACGAGGGGCTTAAACATGTATGGGATAGAACATAACGCTGTCCTGCAGCTGACGAGGCCAAGGACTGATTACTGTCCGAGTCGTTGTAGCCGTAAACGAGGGCCGAGTAGATGGGCTGAATTCTGCTCTCAGATGTTTCTGTGTTTTGTAAATAGGCAGAGATGAAGCAGGGCATTCCGTGTCCCCACACAGCCCATGAGTTGGCTGTCGCCTCATATGACGTTGTGGGAGTGGATCCATACATGTAATCCAACCTGACCGTGTAGAAAGCGTGTAAATACACACACCTGCCTCCAGACCTTACTGAAAAGACGGATCCAGTCTCCGGCTTGACATCGCGTCTAAGGTTTTGGGGTTAATAAAAGTCGACTGGTTTTGTCCACCAGATAAACCGTTGATGGCGAGTCCCGTGAGCCATTTTTCTTGGTGTTTTCTGTCAACCTGATGGCTGGTTGTACAGAAGCAGAATTTACAATGCATGCAATTTTTTTTTGTGCTCTCGCGCACAGCAGTTTCTCCGAATAATGTGATATAATACGATGCCATAGGTTATAACTGACATAAATGGGGACAATGTCCTATTCTACCGGCATTCCACTGTAATAAAGAAAACGTTATACTTGGAAATGCATTTTTGTCACCGATGGTGTCTTATCTTGGGTAATGTAGGTG
Source organism: Spea multiplicata (assembly GCA_009364415.1). Taxonomy (NCBI): domain Eukaryota; kingdom Metazoa; phylum Chordata; class Amphibia; order Anura; family Pelobatidae; genus Spea; species Spea multiplicata. Next base: position 31,830,291 of record VKOC01000008.1, read on the forward strand.
AATAACACACAGATGTGTCGAATAACGCCATCCTTATGATAGGTGTGTGTGTGTTTGTGTGTGTGTGGATATGTTATTTTTTTTCTTGAGCCTGTACTGTTTCCATTCAATGCTTTTATTACGTTTTATCTTGTTGACTTTTTAGTTTAGCTTTTTGCCCCTTTTTATACATTTTTCCAAATGATACAATCAGTGTCTACACGTGGATCATCATTGTATGCAGGTACGAGAGCAGGTTCTACAGATCCACACTTTGTGCCTTAACAGGTTTTTAACCATGTTGAACTTTTCTCTTAAAACCTGCTAACAAATATGTATTTAGTTATCATTATTTTAAGCATCGTAAAGGTTAGATCTTCAGATATCATCATTTAACGACTCCAAAAAACCCCAAACCTTACAGTAAAAGCCAACAGAAGCATTTTACGAGCTGCAGGTAACTGCTGTTAACGTTTTGGACGTCTTGCAGGTGGATATCATACTGGTCCCAGAAATGGTTAGGGCCAGCAGTTTTGTGAAGGTTGTGAGCTCTGTCCATGCATTAGACTGGGTTATTGCAGTTAGGCATTCAGTCACCCCTCAGCGACCAGCGGATGGCCTAATGTTTAACTCTTTGTGAGTCTTGGCCATGTGTCGGGAGAGCCCGTTGTTGCCGCTGCGGTTTTATTACAAATCCAGGGTTCGGTCAGCTTGATTACTTCATTGGAGGAAGTAAGGGGGTAGATTGCTCATCCGCCGGCTGTTGGTGGAATGTGTAAATTATATGGACTATGTAACCCTCGCATGCAGAGATTGTAATAACTACCTGCCGCTATACATTATATACATGTCGCCATGAAGATAAGCTTTATTTTTATTTTAAATATGTAATTTTAGAACTTGCTTGGAAATCTCTTTCCAACTTTGTTAAGACTTCCTTGTTGAAGTCACTTCAGTTTTTGTTTTCTTTTCAAAGGTCAGCTTACTCTTACCCAGACGGCGGTCTGTTACCGGATCTCGCACGATGGTGACAGGGCTGCGTTTCAAGCCTATTTCCTGCTTGTCTGGATGGGCAAACAAAAATGATGCTTTTTGATTCCACACCCTTGAGAATTAACAGTGGAAATACAGAACAAATTAAAAATGCCAGTAAACCCCAAAAAGTGTCATTTTTCGAAGAGTGGTGTTTATGGGCGTAGACGCGGCTTTCTCACAGAGCCTGCAGACAGTAGTCAAATAGGACACCAGGCCGGTGGACCGGGTTTGTTGGGTGTATGGAGGCATTATGCGCACCGATGCCGATAACGGGAAGCTCAGCGGTAGAGATGCTGTACTTCAGTTTGTGGGATGCCGTTCGAGACCCATTTTCAGCAGAAATGTTTTGTCTCCGTCCCTTTTTTTTGGTGCATGTAAGACTGCGTACTAAAGTTTCTGTGCCACTTCATTCATGGCTTCTGATAAGATGCCGTCGCTCAGGATGGTCAGGTGAGTAAACCCAAGGTTTTCCATCGCTTGGTTTTGCATACATTGTACTGTATATTAGCTGAGAACGCACCTTCTCCAAGAGCCAAGGCAACGCTTTTCTTATTCATATTGTAACTTGTAGGAAATGAAACGTTTCCATTCAGACAAAACAACTTTTCTGTCCCTGGTCATGATGGCGTATAAGGTGAGAGGCTGAACTGTTACGTAGATCAATGCCGAATCGAACAGGAAGTAATTTTACTTCTGACGTCTTGTGTAATCTTGGTTTATTATATGGCACGCAGCGGTGGACTGGGTTTTGGTGACTGCAGAGTTAAACAGACCATGGAAATTGTGGTCTGCGAGCCAGGAAACCGACACAAAAGCAGAGGCTGCCGGACTTGGCAATGAGTCTCTTTCGCTGGGAATTTGACATTTTTACTACAGGAGACCTTACAGGCTTATGTAATTTCCAATGGCGGCCGTTATTTTCTTTGATTTTTTTTTTTTTTAGTTTTCTGCGAGACATATTGTTTGCGGAATAAAATGAAGTGGTGATTTCTGTCCCGAGCTGAGAGATATACCTTGCCTGGCAGCTCAAAGGAAGGCAGGAACAAATTGTGGAACCGAGTATCTTTTGTTCGGTTTACTTTCTAGCAAATTGGTTAGCGCGTTTTGCAAGGGCTCCTCTTTGCCAATCAGTCCTGAAAATGTGTGGTTTTCTTTTCAGTGCCTCTGTAAACGCGGCTCGTTGCCACAGCACATGTAAGGTCCGTGTTTAAATATTTTTCTTACTCGCCCGTGCATTTCCGGTGGGTCACCCGACATACTCTCCAGTAATATATTAAGTGAAATTGTTGGAACACGGTTATTTGCAGTTTAATACATTTTACCTTGCTATGTTTTCCCGTGCGATGCGCACGTAGGAGCTGCCGGTATAGAGAGGACTGTTCACTAGTGATTAGTGATTTCCGTCTCCGATGGCTTCGCTATACGTTGTGAAAGTCTAACGTTTGGGAGCTTCTGCAGCTGGCCCTGTATCATGTATAGATTTGTGGCGTGTTTCCTCGACCATTGAATTGCGGATTTCACAGGGCCGGCTCGGCCCTTCTAGTTTGAGAAGCCTGCCGTTGTTGGCCCATTGAATAGTAAAGTGAGGGCTTTAATATTGAAACTCTTCCGTCAACACTTCCATTCGTTAAAATACTGAATGTAACTGTCAAATGATTTCATATGAAACAAAGTTGCGCGATATCACATGTATCCAAAATAATCATGTAGCGTGATGACTGATACACGTTGGTGTTGCAGAGTCACGTCCTCAAGGCCAGTACTCGGTGCGTAGAAAACATTCCGGGAGCTTCCAGTTTGATTGCTTTGGGATGGGACTCTTCGGGGCTCTTTCTGATTAGACTCATGAATTCTGTATGTTAAAGCAAATCAGAAGAATAATTGAATCTCTCATAGCCGAATATGCTCAGCTACCATCTGTGAGGTGAGATACAAATGGAGTGTGAATAATGTGTGTCTATATATATA
>VKOC01000008.1:31833372-31859751 GCA_009364415.1 Spea multiplicata
GAGATGTGTGCGTGACTAACCATCCAGATCCATGGAAATGGTTTTTCGGTCAGATCCCTCAAAGAGCGTAGAGTTCTGCATTGCATCAAGTAACAGCCCGAAATACTCCGTCAGGGAGATGTTGGCCTGGTTGCTCGCTTTTCTCAGACTGTACTCTGTGAATTTTACACGCAGGGTACTTGAAGGGGAGAAGTTGTTCTTGACAAAGCACTTGAGCGAACTGTTCCACAGGGACTTCCTTTGCACGAGCAGCGAACAGACAGAATTCTTGTTAATCTGAAGTCTTAACTCCTGCAGGATGTCAGAGATGGGTCTGTCGCGCTGAAGGATTTGCCTGGGACACGGGGAAAAAATATTTATATCAAATTAGACGGCTCCTTTGGGTACTCCATTGACACCTGAGTCTTTGTGAAGTGCTTAACAGACTAAGTAGTAACTCACTGTGATCACACATTATTTGTAGTATAGCAGCTACTATACACTTTACAATCAATGTGTTTCGGTACATACTTTGGTATCCGTTTGCTCCTGGGGGTCGTGGACAGCCTGGGGCATTTTGGAGACTGTTCCATTGCAATACCAAGACAGTCTGAAGCGGTCAGAGACGGACGTGATCGCTTCCCTGTTTGTTAAAAAAAAAAGTTCATTCATCAGTATTACATCCACCAAAAGGTACAACACCCTCCGCATCGCAGGCATCCTCATCTCTACATACTACATAAGTAACAGCAGACCTGCGAAGAAAATGGCTGTTGTATTCGGCCTCTAATGCTAAGATTCAGACAGATTTTGCCAAATGATTTGTTAGAGCTGTGCTAGGCTTTTATAGACTTGCCATAAAGCACTGTTGGTATTACCCCCCCCCCCCTCTTTGGGTTACAGAAATGTCTCATCCATTACCGACCGAACACCAATCTTTTGGAAGTGGATTCTCGTTGTCTTACACACCAGTGTCCATGGGTTTAATGGATGTACAAGCAGACACATTGGGAATGTAGTTCCCAGAAGGGAACCAGGCAGGGCGGTGAATGCTTACCAGGAGTGCAGACGATGTTCTGACATTCGGAACATTCCCAGGTCTGGTTGAGCTGCTGCAAAGAGGAGCAGGCCTTGTGCGTACCACTGGACCCACACGACTGGCACCGCACAATTTCCCACTTGCTGCAGGGAGACAAATTCAGCTGAGACAAGAAATTGCAATTGTACAGCTAATGGTCACGAGAACAGGCAGAAGACCCACCAGAATGCATCACTTTAGCAGGATCTGTGGCAAAACCGCGTTCACCACGGCTATTCTTACCGCTAGATACCGTATAACACAGGAGACAAATAGAGCTCACCTGTCTGGTTTGTTATAATCCCGTCCACTCTGACAAATACACCTTTTCACGTCACAACGCTGATATCGCTCAAGGAGCTCCTGGAACGCATTTTCCTCCAACTCCCACGATGCATCTCTGCAGAGACACAACGACTAATGATACAACAGAGCATTCACAAAGTTTCCCGAGTGTAGTTTGAGCTCTGGAAACAGGGTACATTAGGTGGTAGCAGCTAAATGCGGATTCCAGCAACATACCGTATAAGAAACGTTTCTGCTTAGTTAGCTCCATTTTGTTCTACTATGAAGCCAATAAAGCATCATCCAGTTTACACACACACTATGTAATTATATACACACACACACACACACAACTTATTTCCTAGTGAACCATGTATTGTCACCTCACAGCCCGGCATTGTGTTCTGGTATAAATAGGATATGACTGCGGAAGAGAATGGACCATGACTTATTGTAATTACCGTATTTATCGGCGTATAACACGCCTCCTGCGGAGGGTGCGTGTTATACGCCGGTGCGTGCTATACGCCGGCAAGTACGGTATGTTGATTTTTAACAGTGAAAGTGATCCATTTAGGTAAAGTGATAACGTTCTGTGTATTGTACATTAACGGGAATTTGAAGGCAATATATTTTGAAAATACATTTTTGCACCATCCCTGTGCCGGGTATACAGGAATCACAAGACACAAAGTAGGAAACACCCAGTGCGAACAAGAAAGCCTAAAATGGGAAAACAGCGATGATGCCAATCTTGCCAAGTGCGATAAGAATACCTTTCAGGAATATGGATACCCATCCGCAGCATTTCACTCTGAAACTTCTCTCTATTGTTACACACAGTGCAGCGAAAGAAATATAATCCAGCGCTCAGCGCCTGATACTACAGAAAGAAAAGAAGGAATCCGGGTTAAAGTTAATGCCTACAGACACATCAAAACAAGAAATATTCTTCCAATAAATATTAGGGAAACATGGGCAGAGGGAGGTATGTATAAAAGGAGCCCAAAGCAATCAAATGGAATGGCTATAGCGAAGAGACGGCTTTAAAATCTTTGCAAGCACTGTACGGATGCGTCAACCTCCCAGGGGGTCACGAATGACCGACCGGAATCATACCTGCAGGCAATCTCTGTGAAACCATGAGGTTTTGCAGCATGGTCCACGCAAGACATAAAATGAAGGAACGTGGTCGACATTTTCCAGGCATATGGTGCAGGTGGAGGACCCGACCATTTCAGTAGGAAGGATTTTTTGAACAGGCCGATGGTCCCAACAGTATGACCTGTTCAGGGTAAGGACAAAAAAAATACATTGTCAGTATAGGTATACAAATCAATTCAACAACCCCCCTAGCCTCTTAATGCCAACTAATAAATAGGCTAGGGTGTGGGTGAAAAGAGCATAAAAAAACATGCTAGTTCTGCCACAGAATCCATAAAGTAGATCAACCCCCTACTGTTAATGTCAATATCTCCAGAATGATAGAATTAACTGAAAAAACACTGACTACAGCTTGTGCTTAGGCTGTGATTGGCATCCCTTATTTTAATATTATTTAATAAAACAAAAACTCTCAACACCACTCTGTTCCCGTTATGAAGTAGGACATTTTACCTGAAGCTATCAGTGAACTGGAAGATGCACTCTTTCTCCATCCCGCAAGGGTAGTGATAGCTGCGTTTACATCGGGGAATCACGCAGCCAATGGAAGCTCCCCGGTACTTACATATGGTGCATCTCTAAGGGGGGGGAAACATATACAACTTACTACTTTGGTGATAGTATTCTGATGACGTGTTCGCTGACGAATCATCAGACATGAATCAAAATTTGCCAGAATGCATGTGTATGTGTATATATTTCCCCATGTATAAGATTTTAGAAAAATTTGAGGTCTAAAACTTGGGTGCATCTTATACAGTGATGGTAGATTTTGTTTAATGTTTTTTTTTTTTTTTTTAATAAAAGGGGACCTGCTGCTTACCTGTTTTGCTCAGCAGCGTCTCTTGATCCATCGCGGCGACACAGGAACCCAGTGGAGTCACGTGAATGCAGATCACATCACATGACTCCACTAAGTTCCTGTTCCTGCTCGAGCAACGCAGAGGGAAACAGCGGCCCCCACGGAAGTTTGCAGTTCAGGTAAGATGGGGGATTAAATGTAAGTGTGCGTGTGTGTTAGCATGGATCCGTGTGGAGGGGGCACAGGGAGGCTGAAAGTGATGTGCATGTACTGGCTGCCTGAGCATGATACAAGTGCGATTGCTAACAATTGCTAGCAGCTAACATCAATCACACTCATACCATGCCCAGGCAGCCAATACAATAATATATATTTTTTAAAAATTTCGGCCCCCAAAATTAAGGTGCGTCTTATACTTGGGGAAATACAGTATATTTTTTAATGTATGTATGTATGTATGTATGTGTGTGTGTGTGAAAAGGAGGATGATTTGTCACATCACGTGTGAAAGCTTGCTTTGAAACAGGACTGGTTAAATGAAACTTATCCTGCCAAACTGTAATGTCGACTGCCTATGTTGTAAGAGAAAGCATGATTTAGCGAACTGATGCACATTATAAGCACTCACATTTTAAAGGTGTGAAAATTCCTTGGTATAAATCTTAAAGCCTGATAATCCTTACCAACTTCCTGGATCTCTGTACTTCTTTCTTAATGTCGTCAACAAGAAAGCCATTTATCCCCTCATTCTCTTCCCCTCTTTGCCATATACCACTGGATAGCAGCTGGGGAGGGAAAAAAAGGGTCTTGTTACAAACAAACCACTCCACTAACAGCAAAACTATATAAAACTTCATAAAAATGTAACATAACACAGTGAAAACGTGCCCTTCGTGATATGTTTTATTGTTTAAAACATCTACATAAATGAATCAGTCAAAATAGGTTGGTATTTATGCATATGCAAAACTATAATGAGCATCTGTTAACGATGACACAATGGAGCTGCAGGTTAAAGGCAACCTACCAATATAGTATTGTTTTTACTAGTATCACATTTGAAGAATGTTTTTAAAACTATTGTGCAATTTTCTTTTATTAAAAAAGAAAAATGTTCTGACTCCTTATACTGCCAGTTCTAAATATTAGAATGTCTCTGTCTTAGTCGCCCAGCCAGACAATCTGACTAAAGCAGGCAAGAATCAGCTCAATGTGGTGTTTGAGCAAGTCATCTAAATGATCACATGAATGACTACAATGGCCTGCAAATATAGAAAGATTATTGGAACAAATCAAATAAAGTCACCCTACATTACCGTAAACAGCCTCTGGTTTTATGTGCAAGGTGAAGAATAGGATTTTGCCCCCATTAAAGTTACTTACTAGACAGTTGTAATGCAAAGTCAGGCCGTGTTCAGGGTAAGTCTTTTTGTCACCATACTTTTCGGGACAGTCATCCTTCCGGCCGCAGAGCATGCAGGCTAAGAGAAAGCATACACCACAAAGTGTGACAATACAAAGATTAACAACTACTCGGTGTAATGAAAAACAATTATAAGCAAGGATGCACTATTTGTGGCCCAACCAAAGTTTACAGATCATGGCCAGTTGGGTGCAGATAGGAGATTCTATTAAGTTGATGGACAACATCTCATGGAACTGCAGCTGGTGCATAAACGGGTGGTTATGGCACTCAAGGATTTATTTGCAGGACACGAAAATGAACGTGAAATTTACTTTCCTGAGAGGATGGTAGATAAAAGAACAGAAGCTGTAATACAGGTTAATACAGAGGTTAATACAGAAAGGGAATTTAAACATGCATGGGATGGTCATAAAGCTAGAAGAATCTTGCCATTAAAGGGCAGCTAAGACACTCACGCAAGCTCTCAAAGGACAACTGGCCGGCGTGACTCATTCTGAAAGCTCAAATCATGCAAACCTGAAAAAAAAATAATAAAAGGGGGTTAAAACCTACATTATTTGAGGGGCCATCAATTAAATGCTATGTATCACAAACCAAGAGTGTGAAACGATCCCCCGCCATGTATTGCTTTGTTTCTGCGTAACCAATGCCTGCACTGGCGTTAGGCAAGGAACAATCTTTTCTTAATACCACTGAAACCCAGACCACCAAAACCATCAACCATGGAACATCCTCTGGCTAAGCGTGGCAGGAATAACATCACAAATGTAACGGTCTGAGCTCATTAAAACAAATACATTCATTTAACAACAGCACTAAAACACTTGCATGGTTTCTCTTCCATGTTGAAAAACATCAAAGGTGGCTTTCCAAGATTATAACAGCTCTATAACTAAATGGCACGTTAGAAAACTCATCTGTGGCACTCCGGAATGCCCAAAACCCTACTAGAAATAATTATTTAAACTTGAATTAGTATCGATCTATCTGAATTGTATCAGTCTGTCAGCTCGAGTTTTGAATGTATTGTAAGAAGCTCTGCATAAAATGTAGGCACCATATGAAAAACAACAACAATAATAAAATAATAATAATAGTATATTGGAGACAGGAGTAAAGCAGTTTATGACAGCAGAACCATACTGAACATTTCCGGAACTGTACGTTAATACCTTTTCTGCTGTAAAGAGATGTAATTTCTATTTCAAAATTAAGAATTAAAGTGTTTTATGTAGTGTAAAGCTGTCATCAGCTAGATTTAGCGTGTTACAGAGTTACAAAAATTAATAATTTAGACCACTGGCTGTAAATAATGCCAATAATATATATTTTATATTATTTATAAGAAAAAAAAACCTTTAGCATTTCAGCTGCCAGTTTTTGGCATCACGTCCGTGCATTTGCAGCAAAGAAAAACTATTTAAATTTAATGAACTTGTTAAAAGAAAACTTGAAATTAAAAATGTACAGCTGTCATGCAGCTTCCAGTTGCTGTGTTGCGCCTTATTGACAGTTCACAGCACCCTACAAATTAAACATGAACTTGGGGTCTCTGAATGTCAATCGTTAAAGGGTAAAGTTTTGTTAAAGCCATCAATGTCTCTAATCTCTCATTTATACAGAATATACATTTCTCAATAGTACAGCGCTGCAGAATATGATGGCCCTATAGAAAAGAATTATAATTATTAATAAGAAACCAGTATTATCTACATATCTAAAGATGAGAATATGTCATATAAAGACTATCCCCGCAGACACATGCACCACATACACATATGTTGCAACCAAAACATACCATGACACAATGCACACAGGCATGATCATTTAGGAGAAAATAAATATTTATACATAGTTACCTATATATATATATATATATATATATATATATATAGTGTATATATGTATACATACATATATACACATTCCTTGTACTAGATCAGTAATCCAGCATTTAGGGGGAATTACATATGGATGCATAGATGCCACTCAAGGAAAAGACAAGGTTTGGATTTTTTTCCACCCAAAAATCGTAAATATTGTGATAAGACAGCATTTAGGGGAATCACATACAGAGCTGCAAAGCAAGGTCTAAATACCCTTAAACAATTTAAGCCTAACCGACTTGTAACGTTTTCTTTTTATATACGACGTACCTGACTTCCGGTTCTGTAGACGGGGTAGAAATATCCCTTAGTGTTTACTGCCCACTATTATGGATCGCTCCCGTTCCGTACTTCCAAAGACCCTTTTCTCCTTCGAACTCCCTATTCAAACTGCCCCAAAAATTCAAACCCTAACATCCGACTCCATTCCGGAAACCGTGTAAACTAGGAGTGGTGATTGGACGTGCTTGGTCACACGTCATCATTGCGATTCAAGCCTCCCTTTGGGAATTACATTCGTCTTTTTGTTTCTCCCTAAGAGTCTAACTTCCGGCTGTTCCGGTTAGTAAATTGTCCCGTGTGGTAAAGCGGTCCGTGTAGTAAAGCGTTCCATATCCCAATGGTACGTTGTGTGAATGGTTTGTTATTCTTTTAGGGCCCAATACTGTCTTTTTTTCTGCCATGAAACCTATTCAAAGTCAAGCACTCAGAATTAATTTTAGTTGATAAGCTAAAAAATACAAATGTGATAAAATGAATATAATAATATATCGTCATTGTATCGTGACACGCTGTACAATGGACAAACAAGGCATAACTAATAATAAAACCAATAATACAATATACAACAAATGGGTTTTTTCCCTCCCCTGATGTCTCACTTGTCAAAATGTCTGCTGGGTTTCACAGTGTTATTTCATGCCAAAAACAAATAACATAATAATAATAATTATTATTATTATTGTGATTATACAAATTAATACATTGTATTGTGGAGCCAGCATCACTCAATTTCAGCTGAAGACTCCATATTCAACTGGAAGATAATTGCTTCCAGGAATATATGTATATACAGAAAAAAGGAAAAAATATATTCACATAGCTCAACTTGTTTATATTGAATATAGGTCCAGTATAACTAAGCACATTAAAGTGCAAATTACATCCAAATTAGAGCCTTCCAAGGCACTCAGATCCAACACTCCTTTTTAGGGATAGGTCTTATATTAATAAATATATAGATAAGTGAGTCTGTCTCCAGTCACTAACAAATAGGGGCTCGTATATCCCGCATCAAGATCTCACATCAGTTTAGGATTGATCAGAGTCCTAGTATGGTGAAGTTTCAAGGAATATCCAGTCTTTTTCGCTTCCAAGTGGCCTTGCAGCAAATGACTACTCAAGCAAGAAAAAATAAACACATTATTAATAATAAAAAAACAAAATATATATATAATATTAATATTAACTTAAATCCAAATTTACATGCAATTTAAAGCCTTTTCTGCACACCATAAAGGAGGCACCATTGTGGCAGGAGGGGCTGCTCAACCCTGTGATTTGGTCAGAACCCCTTTGTACAGCACTATGGAATATAATGGTGCTCTATAAAACAATAAATAATAACAATAACCTGCAAATATGCACAGCACAAATATATACAGAAAGGACAACCTAAAAATCATGAAAAGCAGACACATTTAGATTCCCAGGTTGCTGCTAGAATAATAATAGCCAATAAATTCAGCAAATACTATTAAAAAAATAGGTATAAATCTAAAAACAAAAAAAAATATTGGGGATTCCGTCACACTATACAGCCATTTGTTGCTAAGCCTTCCACAAACGTTTAAAGTATAGTAAACCCAAGAAGCTATGGCTGTATTAATCCTTTTTATCTTTATCATTGTTTTTAGTAGCAGTTCTAAACTAACATTATATAAATATTCACTACATAAATAAAACTATTCTGTATTGCATTGCTGGCAACAAAGGAGTTAAACTATATGTGCATTTAGACTCCATACTGAGTGTATGCTACGTGTTCGTTATAACATTTGCGTTCATAGACCCTTCTAGAAATCGCTACATCTACCTTTTTGATCATCTAGAGAATCTGCCTAAGATGTAGCATTTTAACATGCGTTATTTTTCTCTTGCGCAGATGTTGCCACTAGCTTGCATTGTAGCGATCATGCGTTTTTTACCTCTGTTAAAACCAGTTGAAGTCTAGATGGGTCATCAAATCAGGTCCCATTGTCCTCGAACAATCTTTTATTCCCATGTCTCTATACCACTTTTTTTCATCACTGGTATCCTGCTTTGTATTAGTTCCCTACATCCTAACCATTCAACCTGCCCATCTTGGCCCTTCTAGTTTCCATCATGGAGCACTCGTCCCCACCACACGCCTGGGATTTGATTCTTCCGCTTCCAGAGTGAAAGATGAGTGAAAAGCAAATAAAAGAATAAAAGTAAACTGGAGGTGAAGGAATGGAAACATTCACCACTTTTATCATGGATTTACTCCACCTTGCCATGCCAATCTCATACCACCGACCCTCTAAAAGAGTTTCACACGTTTAATAGATGCAGCTGGCATGAAATTGCTTCCTTTTAAATCAATGGAAGGGGTTTTTCTCATAAGTGTGAGGGGTCTTAGAAGATTGTGCCGGAGCTGGCTGGTATTAAGTATCCAGGCACGCAGGAACTGTGCTTGGTCAATCTTTTTTTCTCACTTTGTTTCCTTGCTCCCAGTTATAGATCAAAACTATCTCCCGATCAGCAGTGTGCACGTGTGGAAACTTGCCTCCAACCATCTCCAATGCCGGCTCAATAATTATTCCTGGTGGTCTTAAAAGCCCACCCTTGCACAAGTTCACTTGGCACTCGTGTTGATTTCAGCGGGAGCAATTTCCTGCCAGTGACTGGCGGTTTCCAAAATGGTGGGGGATCATGGAGATCGGAGGGGGTAATGCACTGAGACTCCGGGGTAAGTACTTTGAAATGCCTTCAGCTGCCTGCATTGTTCATTTTGCTTGTACTTTGCTCAGTTATTACAATGTTTTCTAACCCGTGCTCACTAGCCAGGGTGATTATATTGTATTGGGCAAAGAAATTGTTAGACTGAAGCCCCACCTGCCATGACTATTGTACTGAAGCTGACTTTAGTAAATCAGGTTAATGTAAATATCAGCTGAAAGTTACTTTTTGCTGACGTGATGTGTTCGGCTCGCTAAAAGCTGGTATGATACATTCATTAATTCCTTTCACTGCATTTATAGTCCAGCCTTGTCCTGCGAACAATTATTCCACAAACCTGGAATGAATTATCTGTTAATCAGCTCATGTCGTGGGCCAGGGGCTAAAATGTGAAAGTGGTAATTGGTGCTATGAGAGGGGGGCTTGTCTGCTTGAGCAATACCCCCACACACACACACACTCACCAGAACAGATGGCTGCTCTGTAATATTGCTCTTCTCTCCTGCTAGGTGAAAAAAAGCAAATGAAACAAAACGGTAAATTATTTTGTTATCACAAATGGAAGATTAACAAAGGAAGCCCTTGTGTATAATCCTTTCTTCAAAGAGACAAGGCGGCATTTAACTTCCAAAGTACTTTAATATCTATTCTTTGTGGGTGAGGCTGCATGGCGCATTATACGACTGGATTTAACCGTATTTATCAGGCACACAAATATGTAAAAGCAGCCTAATAAGGAACAAATAGAATAAAAGCGAAAGAATCTGTATAAAGAATTGAGACATTTTCAAGTGCTTTTAAAAGATCATGAATGTCTTGGCTGTTTGTCAAAAGGGCTAATGAGGATAGGAACGCACCTCACCCCGAGTCAGTAAACCAATGGATTTAAAATTCATGGAAAATGGCGAGATATCCTTCCTGTCTGTATAATGATAAACAGTTTGTATCGGTTGTATGGAAGGAAAATGGCAGATGCTAAAATGCTAATTCTTTTTTGGTAATAATTACGTGGATATTACTATACTATAAAGTACAGTGTGAGTTCCTCTTTATACTTCAATTTCTAGGCAGATATCAGGAAAAGGTGAGACAATTCATGTCGTACATAGATTTGCCACTAAGTGTCAGCCCACCCTAGTTGAAGAAACTAGCAAGGCTTGAAAAGAATGAGACTGGACGAGTGCATTGAAGAATCTTATCAATGAGTTGTAACAGAGACTAAAGAATACTTTTAAATAATGCATCGTTCAGCACATTTAAGATCTTATTAAATTATTGTAACCGTTGTACAGATAATCCTATCCGTCCCCTCTTGTAGCTTTCCGAAAACACCCCAAGCCCCTCTGCAAACCACCATCTGAAGAGAGCTATTCCACATCATTTGGACTTTGCCAGATCTTAAAGCAAGTTTACTAATTCATATTTTGTTTCTTTTTTGGCCAGATGTTGTGTACCTTGGGGAAGGTCCTTTGTCTTGACCCCCCGCCCCCTCTGGCTTTCTAAAGCCATAACTTCATCCCTAAATGAAATTTAAAACTATGTATATCTACAAACATGGAGGTGTTTTGGCCACTAAGTTGTCCCATAAGTCTATGATGGTGAATTTCTCATAACATGTTCAGTCATGTCACCCACCATTTTTGAAAGCAACTATACCTGAGGGTCACTTTAAGAGACTCATGAATTTATGCACAGATCCCGGTGTCTGCGAATTACAACTAAGGGAACTAACCACTCATTTTCAACAGCGTGGTTACCCCACAGATACACCAGTAAGAACAAAAACTTTGATGTTGTCTCGTCTTAGAAATAATACAGTCAGAAGATAGATTTTCTCGTTAGCCAAACAGAGCGTATATTTAAGAAACATTCATCTGCACTTATGCAAAAACCTAGATTACAAAATTATAAACCTGATAGACCTAGTTTTACGTTTAAGAGGTTACCTAACCTAACAAATGTTAGTTCCTAGTGACATCATTCAGGACATAGAAATACTACCCTTAATGGTCAACTGTAAATGCGGAGTATATACAGTATCTATTTTAGTTTATAATATATGGAATTATGTAATTGCATATTATATGTGTTTTAATATTTAAGGGCCGGAGTGTGTCCATTGTTGGTAATTATAAAAAGGTCATGTGACCAGGAGTTTCACCAAAATGCCTTAAGAATAGCGGAGGCCATACCTTTTAAGATCAAGTCCTGGTTGAAGATCCTGACCGGTGTTCATCTAGTTTGACACGGATTTATTAATTGGATCGTTTGATGTGGCTGGGATATATGGTGCATGATCATGACGAGGAATAGATAAACTATGTTAAATGTGAGACTTGTGTAACATCGGGCTACACGTGCCGATAGTGCTATCTCTTTTATCCGTCTGTTACATTGGAAGGCCCTTGTTACGATTCATCATTTGGATAATAATTGCGTTTGGTGTTGCAAATATAAGAATCCAGCTACAGTGTGAGTAGAGTGTTTATATGTCTCCTATTGAGGCATTCTAAAATAAGATTCCTGCCATATATTATCTATCTCATAGAAACAAGTGTTTATTAAAGAGAGTTATCATTCTCCCAGTATTCTCCTTGTAAGGAAATGGATTCATTCTTGCATAATCACACAAGTTATGAGATGGATTACTAAGTGCAGAAACTATTCTTCCCCCGAATAGGCAGCAAATAATATTAAAAAACCTATCTAAGGCATAAATCGTGTGGATTCCGTCACGCTATATGAGCATATATTGCTTAGGCCCCCACTATGTCAAAGTACCCCAAGCTTGGCGAGTCCTGACACACAGGTCCCTCATTATTGGTGTCCAGAGAAAACTTTAAATTGCTTGAGAGTCTCTTTTTGGGTTAAATGGAGAGCAGTCCCACTGATTCAGCTCCTTGGTAAGCAATATAGTAATAAAATATCCATCCCCTATTTTTTCTGCTTTGCCATGATTTTCATTGACTTACACGTCTCATTTATTGGCTAATGCTGCCTGCTTCCTGGCTGGGTGCAAGGCTACTTCTGTGGCACATGCCTATCACCCGATGGGTGCTCCAGTGCCTGCTGCACACTCCCTCCTGTGCCACGTCATGCTGGAGCATGGAGCTAGGCAGCGGGTCTAGCCTTCCAGATCATCCTGACGAAGGGCGTTGTCACTGCATCATGCAGTCTCAATGCCTCCATGTGTTTTTGCTGTATGTGTTTTTGCTGGAGGTCCAATACTTGCAAATGCCAGTGATTTCATGGGCCCTCTATAATGTTTTATTTCTCAATGAGTTTATTTATATTTCATGAAAGGATCAATTTTTTTTCATTATTATTTTTTGTAAGAAGGAAAAACTTTGTTTGTCCCTCTTCTCCCTCTGATCCTCCCTGTACTGATCACACTGTGATCAGCAAGCATGGATCTATAGCCCTGAATTGCCGATCACAATGTGTAATCAGCCAGCAGGGGAACAATCAGAGATGCCAGCATGAACAGACTCTCGCTGGTCTCTTCTCTCCTTCCTTCCTAGTGTAATTGGGAATTTAAATAGTAATGGTGTACTGCTGGATCTGTTAGCAGGAAGCCCTTCAGATGGAGAGGAGGGTCTGGGCTGTCTATAGTAGACTTAAAATCAGGATTCTAAAATAAATGTTTTAACAACAATGCTCAAATGAATGAAGGTACAATATATTTACCCTTTATCGCAATATACAAAAACATCTTTTGCTTTCTTCTTTTGGGCAGGTTTCATTAGCTGCTCTTTCTCCAGAGAGCTCTTCGGTAGTGAAGCTACCAGTTACTGTGTAACGATTCTGATTTTGAGCTCAGACACTGTGTCCCTTGGTTATACGAGAGGCAGAAAATATCTGTTTTATTTCCACCTCACTCCACCACCGTCTACAAAGGTTTCTCGTAAGCAGGCAGGGGAGAGCTGCTTCGTTAGCACTCCTTTTTTTCCCAGGTGTCACTCCTCATTTGGAAATAAAAATAAGAATATCAGAAAGTGATTATCGAGCCCAGAGGGAGCTGTGAACAAGTGTGAGGACCTGGAGAATGTCTCCTCCTTTGCTCTATAGGCAAATTAAAGCAGGTCTCTTAGTTAAGGAGAATTTTCAATATCCATTGTTCCCCAGGAGAGGAACCGCCAGCCCAGCGTTCGGCTGCTTTTCATATTCGGCAGCTGGGATTTTATCGGCTCATGCAGCTTAGGGAAATTGCTGCCAGCATACTGCAAATCTTTTCCTACCCCCTCTGGGCTGCAGGAAGACCTCAGGATGGGCTGGGATTCATTATCATTTTGTCTTTTCTTCTGCACCTTGGTATCTTTTCTCCGACGAGGTTCCAATCTACATTTTGCCATCTCGGTTTCACGCTTGCCCTATAATAACCCCTCGCTGTACCTGATGAACCTTTACCGTTTGATGTATCAGAATTTTTGATCTATACATGAGAAGTTAAACACGAATATGTTGGTATTTTGGAATATAATTTTTTTTGTGTATAATGTTGGGTGGGCTGCTTAATGTTACAAGAGCATTTTAAGTCACCAGATTTTTTTGTTATAACAGGTATTCTGGTGTCTCAATCAGAATACTGCAATTTTGAAAACAATTATCATTTTCATGTAGTACAGTATTTTCGCACCTGTACATTAGCTATGTATTAGCTCTGACATTACAAAAAATTACAAAATCCTTTTCAGACTGCTTTTTTTGTAAACAATAGAATGTCTCAGTCTTAGTCACCCAGGGGGGCCCAAATGTATGGGTAAAAAGACATAATCAGAACCTAATTAGCTCCGTAGTTTAAATAAGCATATTTTAGATTTTGAGTTTTGGTGTGAAGTCACTTGCCTATAAAGGTAAAGATATCTTATCCGATCACAATCACAAAACTCTACTATCATTCAGTGCCATACTACATTACTGTAGCACTATGCATGTATGAATATATATATATATATATATATATATATAATATATATGTACATCTACTATGATTCAGAAAGTTTTTTTGCTGAAGAAAAAAACAAAATTCTGTCCATTAAAATATCATGAAATGGATCAGAAATACAGCGCAGACGGTGTTAATGTTGTAAATGACTATTCCTGATTTTTAATAAAATCTCTTCATAGGCGTACAGAGACCCTTTATCACTCCCATCACTCCTGGTAATACAAGTTTATGTTTAAAAGGCTTATTAATCATTAGAAAACCTTATGCAATTATGTTAGCAGAATTTTCTTGTTTTCCATGAAAACAGCTAAGTAAGCCTAGCTTTTGAATGGTACTGTATGTGGTACTGTGTATATATATATATATATATATATATATATATATATATACATACAGTATGAGTACACCCCTCACATTTTTGTAAATAGTTTATTATATCTTTTCATGTGATAACACTGAAGAAATGACGCTCTGCTAAAATGTAAAGTAGAGAGTATACAGCCTGTATAACAGTGTAAATTTGCTGTCCCCTTAAAAATAACTCAACACACAGCCATTAATGTCTAAACCTTGCAAACCTTGACAAGAAAAGCGAGTACACCCCGAAGTGGAAATGTCCAAATTGTGCCCAATTAGCTGCTTCCCCTCTCCGGTGTCATGTGACTCGTTAGGGTTACAAGGTGTCAGTTGTGAATGGGGAGCAGGTGTGTTAAATTTGGTGCTATTGCTCTCACACTCTCTCATACTGGTCACTGGAAGTTCAATATGGCACCTCATGGCAAAGAACTCTCTGAGGATCTGAAAAAAAAGCATTGTTGCTCTACATAAAGATGGCCGAGGCTATAAGAAGATTGCCAAGACTCAAAAACTGAGCTGCAGCACGGCAGGAAAGACCACCCTGCGTTTCACAGGACGGGTTCCACTCAGGACAGGCCTCGCCACGGTCAACCAAAGAAGTTGAGTGCACGTGCTCAGCGTCATATCCAAAGGTACTGAAGGAGTGGAGAGCCCTGCACTTGAGATCTTAAAATTCATTATATTAGGACTCAACTGAAGACAAAGGTGCAAATCGTCCTGAGGAACATCAGGGCCGCTAGCTGCTATAGTCTCATGCTTGAAAGACCCTTAAGAAAAAAACAGAGCTACTAAGATATGAATGAGAAAATGTCGTCTTCTGTCCTAGTGCAGAAAACATGCTCAGACAAACTTTACACAAACAGCCCACATGTTTCTGACGACTCTTAATCTATAATCTTCAAAAAAAAGTCATTAATTTGGAATCCTCAAATAGTTTTAGCTATTCTAGGAAAATGCCTCCTACACACGGCGGTTAATTCTGACACCTCAAAATCATGCATAGTCTTTTTTCTGTGCACAAGTTAATACCTTGATTATTACTTTCCATACATTACAAAGCTCCAATTTATGTCTCTGCGCAGCATGGAACAATAAATCCATAGGATGGAAAGATTATAGATCTGTATTAACCATGCAGAGTACAATATCCTCAAATCAACAGTAAAAAGCTGACTGAAAAGTGAACCTGTGACATCTGTAAATGACACGTTCAGGGAGAAAATTGATATAAAGATATATGGGTCCAGGAGAGGATGGAGATTAAGATGATACATTTTATTGTGCCAAAATAAAAATATGCTTTTGGAACCTCAGAATATTCTTCAGATGGAATGAAGAATAGCCGTCTAGGGTCTTAAAAGCTTATGTGACACATTTCTTATCGATACTAGCTCAATAAAAAGTATCAGCTGTGCTGACTTACGAAGAGTGGCGGAGTGTGAGCCACAGCCGAACCAGTTCAAACTCCTACTGTTGCTAAGTATTTTGGTCCTCATGGGCAAGATTTGGCTATCGCTTGGCTTGAGGAACCAATCTAAGGCCATGCCAGGTTGGCTACGCTTGTGCCATGGAACTGGCTGGCTTACTCACCTCTAACAATCAATAACAGATGTTACAGCTACTGATAAAGTATTGGAGTCCATAATTAAAATGTAATGCAGATTGACAAAGACTACATAATGGGGAAAATGTAATTATGGTACAGTAGACAGACAGATTAACATTTTGACCTTCAAAATACATGAATCTGTAGCATAGCCTTCTGGGCTTTGAACACATACTAGATTAACTCCTCATATAAAGGTAGTCTTTATCTTGCACACATATATTGCACATGATTGTAATCATCAGCCATTGTAAGCATAGTTTGTCTTTCTAGTGTATGCTGTAGTTCTAAATTAAGTCATTCAGAACGTAAAACTATAGGGAACCCCGATGATTATCATAATCACCACTGTATGTCTTTAATTGTTAAAATTATTATTACTTTTATTATTGCTTTTTTTTAAATGATGATTACTATTTAAGAGAGATCGATGCCATTGAGTACTAAGCATCTTCTGTCACCTTTGGCCACAGATCTCCACGGCTGTCCCCACAGGGAGGATGTAAAGAATCAGGACAGGAACGTTTTATGTTAATTCTACCCTGTTTAGCCATATTTTACTTTTAAAGCAAGCAGAAGGAAACACAAAAACCCACAATCCATAGGTAGTTTCAGTGAATGAATATTATGTTCAAAGTGGTTACGGTCAGGGCCGACCCTATCATAGGAGGAGACATATGTCACCTATGGGGCTTACAGACCCTACGTCTGGCCCTGTCATTCAGTTCACTGTTTGCTTGCTGGTGTGAAACAATCTAGAAAGCAAATCTCTGATGACTGCCTTAATCAGCATGTGTTATGTTCTAATATCAAATTAACATTGCAATCTCCTCTGTGGCAGTTCATCCTCTGTATTTAAACTCATCTAGGGAGGTCTCACTTAATTAATTGATTAATGACATCCCATTATCCACTCTACAAAGTGTTCTTCTTGGAAGGTTTCTTGAGTTGGTGAAGAGAGCGGGGGAAATGAAGGATAGGAAGTTAAGAAAAATGCACGCAGAGCTGGCATATACCTATATCCCAAGCAACAACCTCTCTGATTACTGAAGGTTAATGAAGAATTATTTTCTAGAGTCAAGACGCTGCAATACCATGCGGTATAACACTGGCAGGTAGTAAATAGCTGCAGCCATGACCCCTTTTTCTGGCACATCTCTCTCAAATGTGTTTTCCTCCTATGCATAGTTGGATTTCTTAAGGCATTTGTCCTTTTTGAGAAATAGCTGTAGAAATGCTGTTTACATATCTTTTGTAACTTAATTGTCACCTCATATTTTCCAAATTATTGGTGTCACTCTAGCTCTGTAGACTTGAGAGCCAAGTTCTACTTGGGTAATATGAACTTAAAGCTCAACTTCATATCCCAACTCAATTGTTAAATGTTTTGTCCAGAGGTAAAATTACAAACTAAAATAGAAAACAATAAGTATTAATAAAAAAGCCTGAATTTGGTATATAAAATATCTGGCTAATTAAATCCAACCTGTCACATATTAATTTTCTTTTGAGCTTGCAAGGCTTTGATTGCCTTTCCATAATGGCCATTTAAGACCAGGGGACTTGGAGCTCTCCATTTTGTTCTGTAAGATTGAAACATATAATTTTACAACAGATAATAACCAGTCTGCCATTGTTTCCTTATGTAAAGAAGCAGATTTCAGTTAGTCTTTGGTCTTGTCTTCGGGAAAGCTCTTTTTTTAGGTTCTCTCACTGTAATAGCCTCTTCCACTTCTGATGGTGAACTTATCTACCATACTCTAACTTCTAGTATGGTCTCTGGTAAAGCGCTCTGATGTTTTACTCCAAGAACTGTAGTTTTATATACAGAAGGCTTCATAGCCTTGAAATAAATATATTTGTGTAATACCGTACATATTATGTATTACATAAATATATTTATGATGTCTAAAGGTGCTCCCATTACTAAGTGACAATAGTGCGTAATTCACTAACATAGCAGCAAGTGACCATTTTGCATCCCAAGAGGTTCTGCAAGACTTATGGTTGCACAGGTAATCAGTGATATAATTTTCCTGTATGGAAATACAATCACGCACACAAGTCCTTCTTGTGTACACAGCGAAAGTGAGTGTCCAGCTGCTTGCGGTCAAGTAAAAATCATTTGCCCTAGCCAAAAAGCTTTCAGCTAGCCACTGTACAGTACTGATCAGTGCTCAGAACTCCCCCTCTTCAATATTCTTTTGTGGTGGAAGTTCCGAGGTGCACGGAATAAGAGGCTTATATAAAAAGCCCCAGCATCTAATCAGCAGTATTTAGGTTGTAATAGGCAGCTCGCCGCGAGCTGCTTTCAGTGGAGAAGGGGAAAATTGAGAGAGAACTGAGACATCTGTGAATAAGTGAAACAGCTCTGAATTGGAGATTTGGGGGTTGGAAAGGGAACCTGCGGGTTGGAAATTGAACTTGCTATTTTTGTAGAGATTGATGCATTGTCCCAGATGCTTTAAAACTTACAAGAGATAGAACATTAAAAAAATGTATATATATCAAAAAAGAAAGGCCAGCATGCAGAGAGAAAGTGGTAATGGAAAGAGGGGAAGTGAAAACAGCAGGAAAAGCTTTACTTTTACTGCTTTTCAGAAAATAAAATGAGTTTTTATGTTTTGATCTGTTTTTGCGATGAGGCACTTCTAGTGTATATGGCACTGTATAGGGATTTGCCACACAGCCGACTTTAAGAAGCTGGGGGGTGGGTGGCAGCTCCTGTTTAAGCTGCCCTAGGTGTTGGTGGAAATATAACATTATACAGCTTGAGGAATAGCTGATAGACACGTGGGGTTACGTCTGTAAAGGGAGCAGCCAACTGGAGGGCAATGCAGTAAGAGGTTTCAAGGCTTTTGTCTAGGCTGGTGTGTAGAACTATATTTTTTTGAAATGATGGGGCTAATCTTTAGCCCCATCAGATTCTTGAAATACCCCACACTTGTATTATGGCCGGTTAAGTGCCAAGGCCAGTTTCAAGGTTTCTCTCAACAGTAATTTGGATTCTTTCTCCCAACTTAGTGCTTCATACACCTGGGTTTGTCACAACCGAAGAAGCGGCATCTGAGGTCTTGATAGCTTATGTGTCTCTATATCTTTCTCTGGGAACATTGGTTCATTAAAATGTATCACAAATATCTTTGGATTATTTTCTCTGGGATCAATGCTGCAAAATACATTTTTGTTATTACCATAAGCTAGAAAAGGGGATTTATAAGAATATTATTGAAGGAAAATGTCATAATTATTTGTGCATTATGAAATGAACTTGGTTCGGGAGGTTATCTTGGCAGAGTTTCCATACAGCTTATGTCCTGTTCAATATGGCATCTACATGTTCAGCAGAACGGGCTATGAACTTATCGCTAGTGAGAAGCCATTTCAGTGAAAGTTTACCTGAAATCCAATGTCCCCCTAAATGAACTAACAGAATTTCAGATCTTACTGAAAAAAGTTATGGTAAAGAAGGATGGCTGTCGCCCCCAACCATATACTGACCCTCTACCTTACCGGTAACATCCCAATGTAATATATGATGGCAGTCATCCTCAGACACAGGTTTGGTGTCCTGCCACAATAGTATGCTGCAAACCAATATGTGTGCACAAACTCAACGATTGATGTCAGCCTCTACATCCATCAAGTGGATCCAATGTAAGAGGCAATAAGTACGCGCTGATGACAATCGCTTGCATCATGATACCTGGACTTCCCATAACTTCCTCCAAGTACGACCAAACTTTGCCCAGCTGTTCTAGTGCACGAGACATCCAACTCTGCAGTTTCTTGTGATGAATCTGTTACTGTTTTGTACCCTACCATCTCTTCTATCCCTTGTTTGCTTCTTTGAGATAATGGACCTTTGTATTCTTCAACATCTTTTGAATCTTTGTTGTCGGCCTCGACCTTTAGACCATGTTTGACTCATGGAATATCCAGTACTGGTACCTTGTTTTGTCCCTGTGATGTTGTCTGCTACCTGAGAGGTTGTCCTTTATAGACCTCTCTTACAGTGGAATATTGTAAAGGTGTACAAACTGTACCTGTGTGCTTCACACGAATACAGTGAAAGTAGTGTAAGCAAGCACACATGTGAAAGACACATAGTACCGCATACGATGTGGCAACAGCACGATAAGCCACTCGTGTAGCTTGGAAACAAACGCATGTAACATTATTTAGGCAGCACGAGATTGCACCCATGTATCAAGTATGCAGGTGTCAAAAGTGACTGCTGAGTCTTATGGACATGTTAATGAGGTAAAGTGATGTACATATTATTTGCAGGTAGACCAGGAAAAATGAGCAACTTCAGCATGTCATAATGTGGCAAAATGTATCCCCCCACAATTTTGATTAGGGGGAAACTTCTTTGTTTTTTTGTAAAGATAGCTGCACAATGTTAAATACCAGTAAGAGCATTAGGAAGATTCAGCATACCTTCAGCATATATCTTTCATATATATATATATATATATATATATATATATATATATATATATATATATATATATTCACATTGAGGTTAATCAAATTGGAGAAGTTCTATAACATTTAGTTAACAGGACAAGATGGACAAAAGCAAAAAAGTTTATTTGATGGAAAATAAAGGAGATGCTAGTTATAGATAATAATAGAAATTTAAGTATGTTTCGTAAATATACTGTGCAAACATTATTAATATTAATAAGAATGTGTATTTTAAATTAATTATATCTAAAATAGCTGTAGCCTGTACACACTTTAGCAATGAGACCAGGGACTGGAATTTTAACGGTCATATTGCTTGCATAGCTGTCTGCAGTTGAGTCCTATAGGTTATTATACTGAGACTTGTCCAGCACAACCTTATTAAACCTTATTAACGTGGCTTTGACATGGGATCAATAATTTATATAAGCCCACAGATTGCTTCTTAACACAGAAAGGTGCCATAGTTCAACCTCACTATGCTAGCTCAAGACTCCATGGCTGAGAAAACCTGTCCATTCTCATCCCTTATGGTAAATTTCGGACTATTTCCACATAGGACATATCTAAAATACTGAATTTATGGGTGACTGCCCAAGGCAGCAAGAGGTCGTGATACACCGTGACAGCTGTGTCGCTCACCCAAGTATGAAGCTGTTCTTAGGCTTCATTGGCTTCCTTTCTATTGGATTAAATATGTTTGATATTATTATTGTTTATTTATATCTGCTTCATTGGGTAGGTCACTAAGTGACCACAAAAGCCACACAAGCTTTCATTGATTACAGAGTTACTGGGAACTTTATCAGTCATAAAATGTGGGCATCCCTTTACCTCCCATTTGCATGGATCACCCCCAGGGTTCTGGAAATATCCCCCATTCTACTATTTTTATACAACTTATCATTGGGTGTTCTACATAAAGAAGTTCTTCAAAGTCCCCATATTCTTCTTATATGAGGGCTTCTTCGGTTACACCTGCATTATTGGAGTTGCCTGGAATTCCATATGTCAATCCTCATGTCTCCTGAGCTGTAAGTCTGCCAATAACATCCTCGAACTTCCGTCGGAAGATCCCCATGTCACTGTTCCTTCATTTTATTGGGATTTCTTAGGTGTCAAAATGTAAATAGCCGCGATGTCACTCCGCTTCAGCCTTTCGTTCAGGGCTATCTTGATTGTGGCTGCGTGTGAGGCCACAGCCAGCCACTTTAGTGAGCAGATGTTGAAGAGGAGTCCTTGGAGGAAGCAATATCTTGGTGATCCTTCGCCCAGCAGGGGGCAAAGTAGCGCAGATGTCCCTGCTGGTGGATTGGGAGAATGAAGCTTGAAAGTCTGCTGGGAGGCCTCCTCGACGGACCTTGTGGCCACAGCAGGAAGCCTCCTTCGCCTGCGGATGGATGGGTAGCAGTAGCAATATCACATTATACATTATACAGTATACAGTAATACAGTGGGTAAAACGTGAGTAAACAAACCTCAGTCTAGATCTGCAAGTAAGAATAGAAAACATAGAATTTCACTGCAGTCCATCTGGTCTTCCCATTTTTCCTGATGTAAAGACTCCATCCTTAAAGGGAAACTCCAGTCTTTATATGCACTTTTATTTTGTAGTGACCCCCCTAAGGAGATTCTGCTTATTTTTATTTTTTTTTGAAGAATGCATATTTAAGTACTCACAATGGGCTAGAGTTACTCACAGATCACTTTAATATGCAATTTTCTATAATGGGGAGTCAGGGACACTAAAATGTCCCTTTTATTAGTCATTGGGTTAAATTTACATCTGGAATATTCTTAGACAATGAAATAGCGTACACCCGAGCTTCCGTGGCTCCTACACACCACACACATAGATCCGGACTTACGCAAAACTTTTCTTGACATGTGCAAACAATGTACAGAAGAACAAACGGTCACCTAAGGCACAGTATGTAATAAAACATCTTTCTGAGTTCCATAAAACTTAACGTATGCATAGCTGCGGAACAATCTGCTTACATGAATTGGGACTTTCTATATTTCCTTTTCTATTTCTTATACGTTTGACAGAAGTGTCTGTCTCAGAAATGGGGCAACCTGGTCAGCAATAGAGAAAGCGGCACTATCACCTTTTCACCCCTGTATTACAGAATTGCTGTTGTGAGTAGGAAAACATGCTTTTTAGTGAAAGTGATATGCTAGTGAAAGGGTATCCACTGTTTTTTTTCACATTTATACAACAATTTTGCATTAACCTGTGCTAGCCAAATGACTACATATAATTTACTAATGGTTAATGCACAACCTTCAATGCGCTAATCTCATATAACAGTGTGCTTATATATATTCAAATTAGATTTAATCATGTTAAAATATGTACATATTCATACATGCCAAGTGTCTTTGTTTATAAAGGACAGTCCCTTTTTGGGACTCAGATCCTTCCCTCTCTCTCTTTTCTAGGAGCATAGTGTGGGTGCTAGGTATGAGTGTACTGCACTGTTCCTAATAATGGTCCCAATAATGTATCAAAACCACAAAAAATGGGGTTATAAATTAAATTGAGCTAATAAAAATGCATGAATCTTTTTTATGTAGCCTACCCAGTTACTCTAATAACTATAAACTGGTTAATAGAGGGTAACATGAAAATTCCCTGCCCCACTAGTCATACCTCTAACCACACTGCCTAAAATAAAAGCGACCTTCTTCGTCCAGTTGAGATGTTGGGAGGGACGCATATCTCAGCATCATCACTAGTGCAGACGGTAATTAGCATTTTAATACAGGTGCTAACCCAATTGTAATCCCACCTATGGTTCTGCTGTGTTATATCAATGATTTCATATGATCCCACCCCAATAGAAAGCAAATGCAAGTTGCCCAGGAAAGGGCGAGTGAAAGGTGAAATTATATATCTACGCTCTCCCCACCGCCAACGCTGATTCCTAATAGCATCATATTGCGTCCTCAAATGGTTAACTTGTATTGGTGAAGTGACAACGCACCATGCACGGGGTAGACAAGAAAAGAATCCACGTTTGTTCTCCTGCAATACTCGCTGGGGCTTAATTCACTTCATGAACTCATCTGTCTGTTTACATAGCAGCCAATGATACATCTCTTAGATACACTTAGGCTTTCAAATTCAGCAGACGCACACACACACACATTAACACACACACACACACACTAACACACATACTAACACACAGCCCCCAAAGAAGATAGCTGCAGGTGGGGAGAGCGGGTTGGGCGCCTTGGGCTGTCTGAGCACTAACCACCCTCCCCGCACACTGCACACAGTCCCTCATAAATAAAGCATGCCCAGGGTTCGAAGCCAGAAGGGAGAGGACCGCATTGCGTGCAAATCCATCTGACTGCCCTCGCCTCTCACTGCAGCTCCTAATCCGAGATGACATGTTACAGTAAAAGTACTTTAGGAAATCAATATTAAATTCACAGCCTCTGACATCCCGGGACATGAAAGATAAAAGGGGAAATAAGGCATGAGGTAAACAGAGGAAAGGGAGCTGCTGGGGGGTAGAATAAGACAGAGAGAAAGGGAAACAGACAGAGCCGTGTAAAGGAGGGAGTGGAGGGGACCATGGGGGAAACGAGTACAACAGATAGGCATGTTTTTATACCAAGGTCTCGACATCAATGAAAACATTAAGGGAACGGCACGCAAAGTCTTACACACAACAAACAGAAAGAATAAATAAATCAATAGGCAGGGAAGGGAGGGGGCTCTGTGTGTGTGAGTCTATTGTAACCTCATTTTCTGCAACAACTGACCGGAAAGGGTGAAGGAGGATCACAGATTCCACTGTGGATTTTTAGTAAAAAAGAGAAATATTGACATTGTTCTGTACACACATACAGCCGCGATATATTTATATTTATGTACAAAGCCTTGTAGCCTGGGATACATTATTAACACGCCCGGAGTTTGCAATTCCTCGTGTGTGTGTATGGACAGAGCTTTAAATGCTTCGAGGTGTATTTATCTAGAAAAAGCTAGATCAGATTCTTCAAATTTAAATCCAGGGAGGTCTTTTAATGCTTTATTTATGATTTATGACAAGGAAGTATACATTGCGTTTGGTAGAATGAAAAATGTAGCAACAATAAACCATCGTGAGAAGTAAACTTTTTTGTTTGAGGTATAAACAGAACGTGAAATTTTTTTTCATTATCCTATTCAATATTACTGATATTATTTTTAATAACTTAAACTAAAATTGGTTGGGATTTAATGCCTTTGATGATGGAAAAAATATCTTTTAGCGTCAATTGAAGCAGGAAACCAACAATTTACCATTAGATTTTTGACAAGGTCATTGTCCCGTGACAAAAGTATTGGGACACCTGAGCTTTACAACAACAGGGACTTTTATGACATTGCATTTTAAATAAATAGACATTGATATGAAGCTTGCACAAGATTTTGGGGCGTTCCTGTGGGAATTTTTGCCCATTCATCCAGTAGAGGATTTGTGAGGTTGGGCACTGATGTTGGATGAGAAGGTCTGGCTCACAATCTCTGTTCCAGTTCATCCCAAAGGTGTTGGATGGAGTTGAAGTCAAGGCTCTGCACGGCCAGACAAGTTCTTCCACACCAAACCCATCCAACCATGTCGTTATGGACCTTGCTTTGTTCACTGGAGCCCAGTGTTCCCCAAAGGTTTCCCACACAGTTGGAAGCAAGCATTGTCCAAAATGTCTTGGTACGCTGAAGGGGACCCTACTGGAGGAATGGGCAAAAAATGCCCACAGATACTCTCCAAAATCTTGTGGAAAGCCTTCCTAGGATAGTGGAAGCCGTTATAGCTGCGAAGGGGGACCAACTACATATTAATGTCTATTTAGAATGCGATGTCATCAAAGACATATATGCAAACATGGAAACTGACAGGCAGGGAGTTGACTGACAGATGTTATAAATATAAATATACATGAATAGCGCTACATGTATTAACACATATAGTGTATGTGCATGCTTGTATTTAAATATTTATGTTTTTGAAGTGTCTATTTTTAGTGAATTTGCTTATATAGCTCTTGCATAGGTTTGTGATTTTGTTTGGCTATGCGGATTATTGAAAAGATTCTATGGAATTAAACTTTCCATACCTTGTGCATTTTTGAACTTGGAAGAAATATTGTGTACTGACTGGAAATGTGCAAATAGGAAAATTTGAGGAAAAAAAAATCAGAAAGATGTATCAAGGATAAGTCTGTGTTTCTATGCAATAGTAATTCTCCATTCACATATTATTCTGTCTAAAGCACATATCCTTATCAACTTTCTGAACGAAATGCAAGCTTTTAAGTGGTTAATATGATAAAAGGGAACAGATACTCTATAGTCATAGAGTAAGGTAAGACAGCTGATTATGCTATATATA
>VKOC01000008.1:31876876-31886963 GCA_009364415.1 Spea multiplicata
GGGAGAAGGGAGGGAGTTGGGGTGAGAAAGGAGGGTAGCAAAAATATTGAAAAAAAGAGTCCGAATGAGAGAGAGAATGAATGGTTTAATGTGTAGATGCATTGTGTGAAAGAGTGAAAGAATAAATGAATTGTGTGAAGGAAAGTGAATTAGTGAGTCACTGTAAAAAAGATGTCCTACGCTGGGGGCATGTTGACTCATGAGGGGCTGTTTGGGGACAAAGATGGCACGTCCTATGTGTGTGTAATCTGGGTGCTGGTCGTCAGGTTTCTATGTGGGCAGTGTGGACGCAAGGGCTGGCTTTTGGGGTGTGCAACTGGTGATGCATATGCCTGTAAAATTTTTACGGGGTTTCATGATCTATACTTTAATGCTGAGTTTTTATGTAAATTCCAATTGATTTATACCTGCAATGCTGGGTTTGTATGGTTATTGCAGTTGATCAGATACCTGAAGTGCTGTTCCAATGTGTTGTTTTATGTGATCTTATACCTTTCAGTGCTGAGTTTACATGTGATTTTCAGTTCATCTATACCTGCAGTGCTGGGTTTGTGTGTTCTGTTGGTTTATACCTGCAATGCTATGTTTCCATGCATTATTTATGTATACCTGCAAATACAGGTATTATTTGATCTATACCTGAACTACAGGGAGTAAGTAAAAGAGAGGTGTTGTTTAGCGAATGAGGGGACAAAGGGACTCTGGGGATGATTACAGGGGAGAGGGGACCTCTCAATGTCACGGTGCAGTCAGAAGGAGGGAAGACTTCACTGACTCTCACAGTCTTCACCTGATCTGCAGTCAGTGTGGCAAATATTTTTTTTGGTGTGGTAGCGGAGGGATTGCACGATAGGGAGTGTGGAGCACGGCCCAAGGAAATGCTTGCGTAGGGTCCAATTTTTTCACTATAAGATATATTGGCAACGGGGTGTAATATTGTATATATGATTATATTATATATATATAATGTAATATATATATATTGGCAGCATGGGCAATTAATATATATTGTCAGCAGGGGCTAATATTTATTTATATTGGCAACTCATCAGAGAACCCAGCTCTACCATGTCTTTTTCAGTGCACTAAAATATGATTTCTGTGCTCATGTGTTTCAATGCGTATTATAATATGAAAAATTCATCACACTGTGCAAAAAATGGTACAAGAACGATGTACATAAGCCACAGCCTTTTAGGCTGGTATGATATAAAGAAATTAAAGCATTAATGTCACTTTAAATATTATGTTAAACATGACATTCTTTTACATTATACATGCCATGGCTTGGGTGTTAATTATGCAAGTTTTTTATATATCATCTCGTTGAATTAAACAAAAAACAACAGTAAAAGGGAAAAAATAAAAAAAAATATTTCTTGTAGAAACTAAAATGCAGGCAAAATAAATACATGAAGCACAGCAAAATTATATTTTTATGGTCGGGGAATAGTCTTACCCTCACACTGATGAAGGCAAAAAAACAAAACAAACAAACAAAAAAAAAAACAATTTAGAAAGCCCCGGGAGTCAGGACTGCGGTTCTGTCATTATTGGTCAAAATGCCAACCATTATGAAGCAAGTGACGGACTTGTAGGAGGCAAAAGAGAAGTAATAGCGGAGTAGCCATTGAGCTTAATCCCCAGTGCTAGATCCACAACATGTCTTGCTCTATAGAGGATGCTTAGCAATTAGCGTTGATCTGTCGTGTTAAAAGACATTGGAAATTATTAGCCTTGGTCTGTTACGATAGCTATCCAAAGGAAATGACTAGAATACAATCTACCCATCTAAAGCATATACTTTACCCTCGTAACAGAGGGCAGATATTGAATATTACAAACTCCATTTTAATTAAAACAAATAAAAATATTTCCCTGATTAATAATCATATTATAAATGCTGTGTACGAAGCGTGATGTTAATATATTGCATATTATAATATAATATACTCACAGTCTCCAGTGCCAGGATCTGCTGCCACCGAGTGCACAAAGATGCCTTAGAACGGGGTGAGAGGTTAGATTTAGGAAAACAAAGGATACAGGGTATTTGATATCAATTATTCAGGTTTCAAAAAACATGAATGCGTTTCATTGCCGTAAAATGTGATTTAGTGTTAGAAACGTGGTAGGTGAAAGGTAACTCGCCAGTTGTTTTAGAAACACTATTCTCATGAACCTCAGCCGAATCTCAGCTAACTTTTAAAACAGCTGGAGAGCTACATGTTGGCTGCCCACCAAGCAGAGCATAACAAGATCTGATTATTATTAATTATTATTAAATAATAATAATAATAATTATCCTTTTAAAGAAAATGTTTTTGAGATAAGTAAATAATAGAATTTAACCTATTCGCAGCGAAAGGTAGTTTCCTATAGGCAGTATGGCAATCTCTGAATTCTCCTTTTCTATCCTTATAGTCTTTGAAATGTTATATCTTATTTTGTAAATAATGCAAACGAAATTTGATGCAAGCAAGCAGGCAATCACTATAGACAGATACCATAAGCACAAATGTGTTCTTAACCCAGCAGCTTCAGCCAGTAACGACTGGTTTTATACTTTTGGATATATTGTAAACATTTCTTGGATGATCTCATAAACATCAAGCTTAAAAAAACAGTAGCATTAGCGTAACTCTTTAAAAAATTAGTAACACAACATATTAACGTTTTTTTTTTAAATATAATGCCTATTAACATAAATCTAGTAAGTCAGTACAAAGGTTAAAACCAGCCATTATTGACATGAAAAGAGTTAAATTCACATTTAATAATAATAATAATAATAAAAATATTTCTAATATTTTCATAGTGGTACCAAACTTACCTAAAATGATCAACGCACACGAAATGGAATGCATCATTTTTTGGAGATAGCTTAAAAGTCTAGGAGATAAAAAGAAAGCGAGAGTTAAATCACAACGCGGTCGCGCAAACACCTGAAAACATCTAATGTTAGTCAAACATCTGTAACGGGTTATTTGGTACACGGAGAACTACTGACGTTTTCAGAATATAAGAAAAACCTCGTAGTATGAAGCACCAAACTTTCAAAAGCCAAAAATGATAAAAAAAAAACAAACAAAAACAAAAACCAATTCATCAGTTAGTCTACTGTGCTCAACCTCAAACAGGAATAGTGTAACTGTAACAGACAATGCTTTCAGTTATATATTCTCAGTAAATGAACAGACAAGTGTTCTGTCTGAAACTATCACCATGATGCCCCTACACCTACACCATGCGCGGCTCAATACACAGTACACGTGCCGGTCACTATGCACATACCTAAGGCAGAGTTACCTGTAAGTCATACAGAGTCACACACAGACCTCTGCTACACGCACCCGGCTAGGCGACATACCAAGCCCTGCATAGGCGTGTGCCCGTAAACTGCCATACGAGTCCTCGTGCCAAGTACTGCCCTAACACAGGAGCACGGAATTTCACGGCAGATGAGAACGGCCCGGCGCATCTAGTCTGCCCCCTATTTCTGCTCTAAAGACCCAAACCTTAATCGGTCCTGGGTCTCGTCTTAGGATAGCCATTTGCCTGTCCCAAACATGCCTAACCCCCTTGCTGTATTAACCTCTATCACTTACTTATCACTTTGATACATTTAAGCCTCTGACCCTCCAGCGGTGTTATACACACCTAAATAACACACCTAGCCAACATGTACCAAGCAACCTGTGCTATATATTATTATAAAAGCACCTACAGAATTTTCACATGCACATAGAGGGATTTTTGTTTCGTCTCACGCTCTTGTGTTCCATTATTACCCACCGTAGTTTAGGATGTGCCGCACGGCGTGTTTAAGGGGTCCTCTGCTGTGCTCTGCGAGGTCTCCTCTCTGGTCTGCACTATGTGCTCCCGGGGTGCGCTTCTTATAGGAACATGAGGACCGAGTGAGGAGTGATGAGAGGGAGGAGGATCTGGGATAAAGGCTGGGAGGTAAAGAAGGTTTAGAGCATGTCCCCCAACACAAAAACATTAAAAGAAGAACTTCATCCCATTTAATCTGCTTTAAATTAACAGCTGTACTTGGTACAATTTCTAGCTACTTTCTGAGTTGACGAAAAAGAAGTGCACATGAGACATATCTGTAAATAGCCATCCCGGGCTGTATTTGCATCGAGACGGTGGTAGAAAATAGAATAGCACATGCAGAATCTGAATGCATTTCCAAAAAAAAGGAATTTTTACATAAAATAAGGGCTCAGCGTGGATATTAATTCACGACGTTAAATCAATGACTTTCCAATCTGTGGAGCTCTACACAGTCCAAGAACTACGGGGGGTACAGGACTGTATAGGTGAATTCTGGATATAGGTGTATAGTAAATGTATTATTTATTTCTAAGAGGAGGCATTTAATAAATTATGTAATTGATTGTCCAACAGTCTGTTATAATGAAGTGGGAGATGCAAGTTTAAAATGTGTATTTTAAGTTTTTTTTTAAGTTTCTGCACATTACATTTGAATTGTCATGCATGTGTGAATTGTGGACGGTGACAGTGATCGCCGGTACCTGGCACACTTCAGGCTCCGCATTCCCTAACCTGGTACCCTATAGAAACAGACCAATGCTCCAGAGACTCTTTCATACAGAGGTTGCTGATGCCCATGCTTTCTCGCATGGATTGTGCATCTGCTACCCCCACAGTGCTCTATAGTAAGCGTCATAGGCAATCTCGCCTGGGCATTGTAAAGCAATAACGAGTACAGGTTTAATGTGATCTATCTAATATAAAGTATATTGCATGGACAGATTGATGTACATAATCCTGTGTCTGTATGTTAAGTATTATAGAGGGGTAGGTTTCCTACATTTGGCTCTTAAGGATTGGTGAAACGTGCTACTCCTTTGTATCCATACATTACATGCCATGTGTGTATCAGGAAATAATAATTAACTTCCATAAATATAATAATAATGTCTGTATAACAAGCATAGGTGATTGTCTCTGTGTTTCTAGAAATCTATTGGGGAAATAGGAACAAATATGTTCTTACACAACAGACATCAAGATACCATATACCATAAAGTATCAATATATAATGCTGCCAACTAAGCACTAGTCAAACTAAAGAGTACACTAGCGTGTACATTTATAAATGGTCTGTAGTACGTCAGTTTGTACAGCTGGGTGCACTCTCTGCCAGGGATGTGCCAGGCTGTTGGTGACTTATAGGTTTTATTTCTGTAAATCTATTCCAAAAGGATCCACGTGCAGTAAATAGCCAAGATTTCCATCAGCATGTCACACAAATCATATCTGTTTTACAGCAGGGAATACTCCTTGAACAGCACTGGCATCAGCTCATGCCTCGGGCAGCCGTTACATGGTAGCGGTTTCCAAATATGTTATTTAGAATGAAACGGAGAGACGCGCAACCTGTGATAC
Source organism: Spea multiplicata (assembly GCA_009364415.1). Classification (NCBI taxonomy): domain Eukaryota; kingdom Metazoa; phylum Chordata; class Amphibia; order Anura; family Pelobatidae; genus Spea; species Spea multiplicata. Next base: position 31,882,295 of record VKOC01000008.1, read on the forward strand.
GGATCCTAAATTGCCTTAAACTAGGAAGCAGGGCATGGTTTTCTTCCTAGACCTGTAAATCTGCCACCAAAAGTGGTGAACTTTGTACCAGTCTTGTAAACCAAGGTTAATAAACTCTGCGTTTAAGTTGCCCACATACCTGGCCATCTTCTAACTGAATATGTTGCTTCTTTTATTCTGAAATCTCTCTTAAATTAATGTTTTAAAGGAAACAAAATCATCTCTACTATTAAAGGCATACCTGGGGACTCTCTGGGTTTTGTCTGGAGACTGGGTGAAGCGATGCTTTCCTGGCCACTACGGGGATCTCCCTCCACTTCCCCATTAACAAAAGCCTACGTAGCACGGTATCAACGGCCCTCCCACCCGCAAGGGGGGAGTCCTAGTAGCCAGAGCCATAAAGTTCCCAGGTGTGGTTGAAAAGCAATATATTCCCTCGCAATAGTGGGATAGGTTTTAGGATCTGGGTGGTATTTCCAGATTTGACCCGGAGATCTCCGGGTGAAGCACCGCTTCTCCAGGTCAACACCCAAATCTTCTGGGTCGTGGGAGCAGGGTCTTGACAGTTTCCCGTGATGTCAGCGGGAACGCCCACTGACATCAGCAGGACCGCTGACATTGGGGTGTATTCACTAAAGGGGAGAGTTGTCATTTATAATTGTTATGTTATATACTACATGATTACCCATTGTACAGCACTGCGGAATAAGATGGTTCTACATAAAACAATAAATAATAACAATTAAAAATACACAAACAGTTACTAATCTAGATCACATACTGTGGTAAGACAGTAAACAAAAAAAAGAGCCCAATCCATGTGATCAAAGCATTCCTCGAAAGGCTCTAAGCTCTTTCGGACCGTATCCAAATTACAATAAACAAACTAAAACCAATAAACTGCATCTAGTATTTAATGCAGGTAGAAACAATAATAAGCTAGTAAATCACTCGCTCGTGGCCGTATCTTGCACACTCAAACACATGCTGATGAATTATCTGCTTATATGAGCGAAACTTGGAAGACATGTTGACAAAAAGGTTTGCTTGATCTACTCTATGGAAAAGCAAGCTCTGCTTTAGCTGAAAACATTAATTATACAGAAGGTGAGAACCATTTGGCCCATGTAGTCTACGCATTGTTTTCCTGGTTTCACTGTAGATCCATTATATTCACACAGAGGTGAGCGACCGGGTCGGTGGTGTGGAATTAGCTGAGCCAAACCATTGTGTCTCCAGCCGTTATATATCCAAGTTATATATCCATTGCTTCTCTGTTAATTTCAATAACAATCTGTGCACAATCCCCAGTATAGGTGTAACATACCATAAATGTCAGCAAGAGTTAACATAAGGAGATGAATGAGGTTGTGAGTAAGAGCCTACATCTCACCTTCCACCTGCTTTATTATTATTATTTATTGTTTTATAGCGCCATCAAATTCCATAGCGCTGTACAATGGGTAGACAGGACATAACAAGTAATATGTAACGAAACAAATTGACTTACAGAGACAACCCTGCCCAAATGAGCTTACAATCTAGAGGATTGCTTTCTGACATTCCCTTTTCCTCAGCTTTCCGTCTTTTTCGCATTTTTCTCTTTCTTTTTTTTTCCTCTACTTTTACAAATCTACACTTTTCATTTTCCTGTAAAGCTTACTCACTAAACCCTGTAGTCGCATGAAATATTTAAATCCACTGGTGGGCCAGCTCCTGCACGAAGAAAGGATGGGGCATGTATAGTGAGGTCATGAAGGTAAAATTGCTCAGTTCACCTGAAAACACACCACATGGTTCAGTGCATTGATCTGTTTTCTTCTCTTTCACTAAGATCTCTTTTTTTCATCATAACTTACTGAATAATATGTTCCAGAACTCTCCCTGTAGACTAGTGTTTGTTTTCTATCCACCTCTAGAAGCAATCTTCCTCCTCTCAGTAACTCCTTTCCTCGTTGATCTTCCCTCCCTGCTCCTACCCTCTTTTTTACTATAGAACCCATCAGCATGAGATGCACTCGTTCAATCATTAATTTCTGATATTCTGAAAAAAAAGGAAGAGGTTTCCTAATTCAACACACACTGTGTTTCAAAAACGACATCACTCACCTTCTAAGGGTTGGTTAGGGAAACATGAATACTGCGTTAAAGGACAGTATGTATGTATATATATTGTGACAAACCCTGTAGCATGAGGGACATACATGTCACATTTAGGGGTCCTAAGCACAGTTCTCTAGGGCAATCAGACTCTGGAACACCAGTGTGTAACAAAACAGCGCTTTATTTTAACTGCTCAAACCCCAAAAACCAAATCATAAAAAGAAAACCTAGCTCTCAATTGGAGCCTCTCTACCTAAACTATGCTGGTCCAGACTGACCAACCTCATTACCCACTACCTCAACCTCCCAGCCAGACCCAGCTACGCCAGGCTCTGGAAAACCTCCCCCAGACAGCACACAAAAGGTCCAGGCAGTACTTTCACCACATCCTATTTTAAATATATATATATTGTGAGACTGTAAACCCCAGGGAGATGCTTATTTTGGCATCTGGGTACAGCTGCTATGCAGATTATACATATGGGTCCCTGGGGTGGAGCAATTGGAGAGCAGGGTGGGCCAATGCTCCGTTCCCCCATTCTGTGGAAAATCCATACTGGCTTTCCCAGGAGGCTAGAAATCTGCAGGATCCGCCTTCTTCCACCTAAAACGGGCCAGGCATACCACATTCCCTCAGTCCCAGCACACCGAGTCTGAGCGCAGGGATATGACATCATTTCCTGGCACTCAGATGCAAGCAGTGTGTGAGGTCTGCGAGGGAGCAGAGGAGCTATGCTGGGCCAGCAAAGATAGAGGTAGACTTAAGTAAGTATGTGTGATACTTTGTTTTAGTATGTGTGTAAGTAAGTATGGATGTTACTATGTGTGTACATATATGTTCCTCAGTGTGTGTGTGTAAGTATGTTAGTGAGTGTGTTATTTAGTTTATATGTGTATGTTCTTTTGTGTGTTAAGTGTATGAAATTAGCCCATGCCACCGCTGCCCCTGAAGGTGTTAAGCTGCGGGCCCACGTTAGGCAGCCATCACAGCACCAGAGCGGATTGCTCCCCTTTAGGTACGCTACTGCCACCAAGGCTAGGAATAAAATACTTAATAGGGTTCATTCACTAAAGCTAGAATTGGCAGATTGGTTTGCAGGGGGCCACAGTTTCAACTTTACACTGTACATTATAAACAGCCAGCCAAGTAAACTTGGCCCTTTATAACCACAACTAACACAACTAAAAAAAAAAAGACATGCCAGCCATATTTCGCAAATTACATCGACCAAAAAACAGCACATTAGCTTCAGTGTCCAAAATGATTGATTTGCTGATAACTGAATTTTCCTAGAAGAAAAAAAAATCCACTGCACAAGATAAAACAACCATGTTCCTCACGTTGTTCCTGGAAAACTATCCCTTATTTGTATCACCACATGTGTCAATAATTTTGTATTACAAGATAGATTTATAAAAAACATAACTGACAGCAATAATAAATCACATTGTAAAGCAGATAGAAGAGAAAAAAAAAACTAATTACTAATAAAATAGGTAACATCTGCCATCATGCAAAAACTGAATGCCACGAGGAAGAACATCCACTGGGCTCGACACTGTGGGGTGGGGAGAAAGTGAACACTTCTAGTGGGTTGTGAATATGATTCAGCCTTTCATTGGCTGCTTGCGGTCAGGCTCGGCTATGGATGTTGGGAGATGCGGTCAGGCTCAGCTAGGATGTTGGGAGATGGGTCAGACTCGATATGGATGTTGGGAGATGCGGTCCAGCCAGCTAGAGATGTTGGGAGATGGGTCAGACTCAGCTATGGATGTTGGGAGATGCGTCAGACTCAGCTATGGATTTGGGAATGCGGTCAGGCCGGCTATGGATGTTGGGAATGCGGTAAGGCTCGGCTAGAGATGTTGGGAGATGCGGTCAGACTCAGATATGGACTGTTTGGAGATGCGGTCAGCTCAGTAGGGAGTTTGGGAGTGCGGTCAGGCTCGGCTAGGGATGTTGGGAGATGCGGTCAGGCTCGGCTTAAGCAGATGTGGGAAGATGCGGTCAGGCTCGGTAAGGGATGTTGGGAGATGCGGTCCAGGCTCAGCTAGGGATGTTGGGGTATGCGGTCCAGGCTGCTAGGGAGTTGGGAGATGCGGTCAGGCTCGCTAGGGATGTTGGGAGATGCGGTCAGGCTCGGCTAGGGATGTTGGGAGATGTGATTTTATTTGTTAGCCGCCCAGACAGTCTAGAACTAATAATGATGGCTGCTGATTTAACTTTAGCATAAGATAAGGTGTGGGTTTGGTGGACCGCAGTGGCTCACATATAATCTCTAAATCTAATCTATTTCTGTTAAAACATTTCCAGATACAGTGGAGATTGTTTTGTCACATTCAATTATATGGTGTTATTTGTATGGCTAGGTTTCCATTTATTGTCAATGAATAACAATTATCAGAGGTTGTATAAATACACAGACAAATCAGTCTGGGACTGACCCTCGAAAGAAGGGACATCAAGCCACCATACAACTCCCAACTGTCCCTATTAGTGCGGGTACAGTGGGGATGATGGGCTGGTTTGAGGTCATCAGAGGATATCTCCTAAATGGCCCATAAG
>VKOC01000008.1:31887063-31907509 GCA_009364415.1 Spea multiplicata
CATCTACCCTCTCCCCTGTTAAAGTTCACTTACCTGCAGTGGGAGTGCGAGGATTCTGTCTTGCTATGCTAATTTGCATAATAATTATAAATGCGTGACATCACAGAAACCTAATGTGCACCTACCTCCCGCCAAAAACAATATTTCCTGTCACAGAAACATAATGTGCACCTACCTACCTTTCCCCCCCAATATTTCTCTGTCATCTGAAATATAATGTGCTCCTACCTATCCGCTTCTCCCGCCCCAATATTTCCTGTTCACTGAAATAATGTGTCACTTTCTACCTCCTCCCAAATATCTTCCTGTACAGAAACATAATGTGGGCAGCTACCTCTCCACCCAAATATTTCCTGTCACATGAAACATAATGTGACTACCTCCCCTATCCTCATATTTCCTGTCACAGAACATAATGTGGCACCTAACCTCCACCCCAAAAATATTTCCTGTCACAGAAACTATAATGTGCACCAACCTTCCCTCCCAAATATATTAACGTCACAGAAATACAAATGTGGCAACCCACCTTCTCCCAAATACTTCCTGTCACAGACATAATGGCACCTACCTCCTTGCAAAAAACATATTTCCTGTTCAAACAAAAAGAACATAATGTGCACCAACCTCCCCCCAAAATAGATTTCCTGTCACAGAAACATAATGTGCACCCACCTTAGTTCACTTTTATCAGTGCAGGCAGGAGTAGGGACATAAGGCTTTTTCCTCCGAGTCCACAGGCAGCAAGCTTGCACAGGCCGGCTGCCAGACTCCAGAGTGCTGGGGGAAGTGACGTCATTAAACTTAACCTCACTTCCCCCCAGCACTACAGCCAATTACACTAAAGACAGAGCGGCCGGAGGGGAGGGCTCTAATGGGTGCTCCCCCTCCTGCCAATTTTTGAATCTTTGAATTTTTATACTGAAATAATTAAATGAAAATATTTCATATAGGTTTTAGTTATTTGAAGTGCATATAGTGTTATGATGGAAATAAGTATCATACGCCTGTTTTTTGCGTACAATCCCACATATGAATAGACTGAATAAACTGGATATACACTCGCTCACTCTAACATCATCCTTATACAGTCACCCAACTCTTACAGCTCTACCTTTCTCAACTGACCACTTTGTCTTCTTACATCTTGCCCTTCCTGTGCCAGCCACTACTCTAAAACTGCTGGATCATGTAATGTGTGACGTGAATCAAATGAGTGCCCTCTCTGTTGGTGACTAGGAGCAGGAATGGAGGGAGCATGGGGCCTGACAGTATCCTTCAGCCCCAGGGTCCCCATTTGGGCCTGCCCAACCAAAATGCTCTGAGCTTCAGCCACCTTAGCCCACCGCTGGTGGTCCCAGTTTATTTGCTTTATCTGGCCCTTAACTTTCTGTCAATTCAGCAATATTTATGTTTGACAATTTTGTCTTCTGCTTCACATTTGAAAATATGTACTCTATATTATACATTTTATATTCTAAAGGCATAATATGATACATCTTTATGTTTTTACAAAAAATTGTAGAATCAATGTGTTTTTTTTTATTCATGACACATCAGACTGTAACTTTATCTTAGAATATATAAATATAAATACATTGCTGGGCTGTTTGTGTGCCAATTGCTCCCTTCTTAGGAAATAAAAAAAAAACCTAAAAATAAAAATCCCTGCAGCAGATATCTTATATTAAAAATCAGATGCCTGGCATGATGCCAAGGAAGAAATAAAAGCACTAACTGAAAATGTGCATAGAGAAACCTGAGAGGCTGTTTGGGGCACTGACAAACTGGGGGTACTGATAATCTGTTTGGGAACAAAGATGGCACAGACAAGCTATTTGGGGCACAGATAAGCTGTGTGGGGCCACAGATGGCACAGGCACATTGTAGGGGGGCAATGATACGCTGTTTGAGAGCAAAGGTAGCGCTGTGTAAATTTTGCAGGCCCTGTGGTTTCTAGTTATGCCCCTGAATTAAAGAGTGTTTTTTTCAACTACCAAATCTTTATCTTCTCCTGAAGAGTACCGTTACAAGTTATCCGTCCGTTTCCCAGATGTCATTTGGTAAAACTACTACTAGTTTGAATTCACTACATGTGTCTTTAAATGTTTTTTTTCAATACTTTTAGAAATAACATTAATCTATAATTGTAAAATTCCTGGAACTAATTTGAGCAGCCAATCAGGTGAAGTGATGTATTCTGTGGTGCTGGATAACAATATGACTAAGGAGTCTAATCTGTCTACATATTCATGGTAATATGTGATGTCAGATGGGGTTGTTTTAGTTGTTGAATTTAGATGTTTAACTGGATTATCCTTATTTTTACATTAGGCTGTTTGCAGTACAGTGTAAATTACTTTTCCTGGATAATTTTTGATGTGTGGTTGCAAGTATGACCGATGAATCTCATGTTTAGACTGTGTATCGATGGAAAGTGCCATTGGTTATGATGTTGTAGGTCTGTTGTCTGTTGTTGGTAGGTGTTACACATCATCTTTCTAGTGTATACAACCATCAATCCACCCATCTGTTTTTCAGTCCTTCCATAAAGGGACCTGGAACAATCCCATGTCCATGTTTCCAAATATCTAAAAGGAAAACTATTAAACTAACAGCATACTAGAGAATGCTAGAAACTCTTGTGTCTCTGGGAAAGTGCCTGACCAAAGGCCAGATGCATTGGAGAGCGTTCCTTTTCATGAAGGAACCAACCCAGAATTCTCAGAGCATTTGGCAGGACGTATCCTGTGGAACTGTATTCTTGGTTAAACCTTTGAGGGGGCCATCAGCTCAGTTCCAAGCAAAAATAAACTTTTAGAACATAATTACACGTTGGTACCATCGGATACATCCATATATAATTAAGTTATAGTTACAGTTATCTGTGGTTAGAACCAAACACAGGTTGTTTATTAATCTGAAAATGTTTGTAGCCAACAGCATTCCTCAACATGTGTGGCTCATCACCATGCAATTATTGTTGTTTCAAAGCAGATTCCTTAATTCCATTGATCAAAACAATTCTATCAACTGTTTTACTGTATCTTTAGAAGCTACTTCACTAGTGGTGATGGATGGTAAAGAGGGACAAAATGATAACAAAATGTACTCCTTAAATTCTTGCTTATCCCTGAAAAACACCTGCACCAACAAAGAGGAGTCTCCAAGTAAATGAAACCTCGACTACAGGGCCAGATTTTCTGTAGATCATGAATAAATTGGACCCCTAGTATCATTCATCTCAGCTTGATGTGGAACATCCCACAGTGAGGCATATGACCGCAAAAAAGGATCTGCACAAGCACTACTATTTAAGTATATGAAAGTAATCTTGATGCACAGAACAACAGGAACTTGCTTCTCGGCAAAAGAAAATAATCATCAGTAGCTGCTTTTGCCATGGGGGAAACTTGATCTTTTCAGTCTGTCTGTGTTTGTTGGTGTGTTTCATTGTTTCTGAGCCACAGAGGAAGTTCTTTTCTTTGCAACCAGCTGAACACATGCATTAAATGTTTAGTCAATCATGTTCCCAACTACTGTTTTTTTTACCAAAGTTGCCTGGTCACCGTGACCTGCACCCAAAATGAACCTTCTTGCTTATTATTTGATCATTCTGATCCCTTCATCATATTGATACTGATATACCAGTAGGCTTTTTCGGTGTTCTCGGTGGTGTCTCGCTGCAGGCATCATTGTGTATATATTTCCAATACACTGCTGTCAGAATGCCCTTCGAGGGTTATGCAAAAAAGTGATTCTGGTGCGAAGTTTGAAATATGGTCATATCACCAAAGCAACTAACGGAGTAGTCTAACCAGCAGGGATATTCTGTTAGTTCTTAAGGTGATAAGATCATGTTTCAAGCTTCTGGGGAAACAAAATGTAATATTTCACCCAGCTCTACTCATTATGTGGAGCCACTCGCACTGTAAGGATGCTCAACTCACTGGGCTAGCCACCAACTTGCCAAGGCTGGATGTTGCAACTGGAAGCCATTCTGCGTACAGGGATCAATCTATCGTCATCACTATGATAAGGAAACAGGGAATCCCCGGTATGATCCTGCCAGTTAAGATATCCAAATTCCTGGATTGGAAGTCTGAATATAGATAACGCCTTTTTTAGAATTAATTCTGCTCACCAGGCCAAGACACACCAAGTCTAACTTAAATATGTGGCTCGCAATAACAGCCATTGCAAACAACTAACAGGTGATTGGTGGGGCTCACAATAATATAATAAACAGTTAGGTACCAATTTTATATTTTTCCAAAGAAGTGAACGGAGTAGTGAATTGGAGGTTGGAGAGATTCCCTCTTCCATGTTTCATTCCAAGAGCCATCAGCTAAAGATTAAGCCACAAGTGTGGGGGGACCTGACCCAACACCCCCTGCTGCCTGATCGCTCCATGAGAGCGACAGTGCAGCGTTAACCCCTTCAATGCCGCGATGGCGGCATTTAGGGGTTAATTCCCGTTTTGTACGGGGCTCTGCTGCTGGTGGTCTGCCTGGAAGCCCAGGCAGACCAGCAACAGCAAAAACAAGCCCCCACAAGCCCTTTGATGACTGCTGTAGGCTTCCATGCCTACAGGAATCATCAAAGACTTCCCCCTGCAATAGCTGGTCTATAGACCAGCAATTGAGTTCCAGCTGCCAGAGTCAGGGACAGGGGAGAGGGTTCTTTGGTCTCCCCATGAGTGTGGAGAGCAGACCCACCACCCCTTGCTGCCTGATCGCCCCCTGAGAGCGACAGTGCAGCGTTAACCCCTTCAATGCCACAATTGTGTATGACTCATTTGTGGCATTGCAGGGGTTAACATTTGGGGACTAAATATCAGTCAATGTGCTCCAATATCAGCATCGAAAGGGTTAAAAAAAAAAATAATAAAAAAAAAAAAACAGGCACTGACCTGAAAGTCCAGGGTGCTTCCAGTCAAACGCTTCGTGATTTATAGTAAGCGGGCCTGACTGGATGATCATGATCCACTCCTGGACCAACTTGTTAGTTTTAAAAAATCCTGGCTCCTAACTTTTTTTCTGCCCGCCGAGAATTACAACAAATTTTGTCAAGCCCTGATTTAGGTCTTCTCGTCTGTGTCACAGTGGCGGGGCTGGTCAGTGTAAGGTGGGGGTGGAATAATGGTTGGTTCATATGAAATAGTGTATTTCTGGTTTGGTTGGTGTTGGTGGTGGTGGTGGTGGTGGTTTCAAATTGGTCGTTGGCTCAGAACCTGGATTTTAGAAATTTCATTAGGTTTTGGGGTTTTCTTAACCTGTAGAGTTTAAACTAAGCTATATGAATCCAATTGTATTTGCATATAGATATATACACATGCATGGATATATGTTGGCACTCGTGTTCACATTTTTTCAGCAGATTATTTTGAGTTCTGTATATGTATTTCTCCTACAGCTCCGGTTCCTGTCTCCTGTTCCATGAGGGGTTTGGACTTGAAAAGAGAGTCAGTTCAGGTTCTGTGTCCTCCTGGCTGTACCGACCAGCAGCCGTCTGTGTATGGAGACTCCGTGTATGCAGCAGTGTCCAGCATTTGTGGTGCAGCCATACACAGGTGCGTTCACACTGAAGTATCATATTTGCAGATTCTTGGGGCTAAGCACACAGGTGCTAAGGTTTGGTCAGAACCTGCAAATTAATGGTGTCTAGACAAGGTCCCAGTGGGTTAAAACACAGCGCCAAACTTGAGGTACTTTCACATAGTGCATGGGGAAGCAATATGTGGGCATATAGCGGGACAGAATCCCCAATATTTATGCTCCAGATTGGTGTTTTGTGAATAGTATTTGCTGAGTATGTGCTGAATTGTTGCTCTGTTTTGTAAACTTCTAAAATGTATTATGTGGTATTTTCACAAATTAGAAAACAAATAACCAGTAAAAGGACATAGGTTGTATGGAATTTATATGATCCGAACCATTATTGAGATATTGTTATTAGAAAATGAGACTTGTGCTGAAAACATTAAGCCTACTTGACTACTTGAAGTCAGTGGACACAAGTAGCACCAGTTAGTTACTTGTTGAATCTTTTGAGAGACTGGCAATTTAATTGAAACTGTGTTAACGTCCCCGTAATATAGCCCTGCAACATGATTTTCAGAAAAAGATTGAATTTATTTATAATATATATATTAATATATATAGTATATATATAAATATATAATAATATTATATATACTACCATTTATACTGTTTACTTTTTAGGGGTCAGGTTTGTAAGGAACACTATGTAGTATATAATATATATGTGCTCTTTTAAAAGTCTGTTGTTTAAGCGTATGTTGGTGTCTCGGCAGAGGGGTCATTTCCAGCACTGGTGGAGTAGTATCCCTGCGCAGACTTCCTGGCCAGCAAAATTATCCTGGAACCTACGCTAATGGTGTCCAGTCACAGAGCCTCAGCAAATGGTCATCCTCGTTCTCTGTTTCCAGTAAGTATGAAGCAGAAATTGGACTTTTAGAACAATGGAATTACTTAATATGCAAACCAAATCAAGCATTTTTTTAAAAAAATGGTATACTGTTTGGTACATGTCATTTGGGGTAGAGGTAAGCATATCATCAAATATTTAATGAATGCGTAACGACTCTACTTTAAGTATATGGTGAGTCTCACTAATGCTGAGGGGTTTTTTATTTGCAGAATTTAAGAGTCGGGGAATGGAAGTCTCAGGAAAACCAGTGTCCACCCAGGTGTCCCCTACAAGTGAGTATACAACATATATATATAGTAATCAGGAACAGGCAAAGTGCCCATACAAGGTCCATAGAACAAAATTAAATTGTCCACCCCAGACCCCAGTAAATGTCCACCATGAGTAATGTTGTTGCCCCTGTAACTGATCAATGATACTGAATAAAATGGGAGCAGTTTCCGTAGGAAGGACTTCATTCAGTTGACTGGCTACTCTGTTTGGTCTTGGCATTATATAGTGTGGGATGCCTAAACATGGTAGGTCAAGAGTCTCATTACACAAAGTACCCCACAGACCATATACCGGCCATATACAGGCCAACAAACATTAATGTGACCTCTCTGTGCACATCCCTGTGTATGCCCTACTGCAGTGCTGCACAAAAAAAAAACATTTAAATAATGTATTTAGGTTGGGTGCAGGGGCGTACCCAGAGTATTTGGCACCCCCCACACACACTTTAAAACTGCATAGCTTCTATCGTTATCGTAACTGTTATCATTATATACTGAGGCAAACATTGACGGTGGTACAGCATAACTATTACTATATACTGAGGCACACACTGACTGTGGTACAGCATAACTGCTATCATTATATACTGAAGCAGACATTGACGGTGGTACAGTATAACACCTATCACTAGATACTGAGGCACATTGATGCGGTGTAGGCCTAAAATTCAGCATTCACTTGGCCGAAACGGAAAATGACCCCCCCTTTAAAAACAAAAACTAAAAAGAAACACTTTTATTAAAAGTAACACAATATATATGATTGTTAACGGCAATCACAATCCTATCATGTCCAGGCATACCCATATTTCTGCATGTACTGGCTGGCTTAGCATGATATGAGTGTGATTGCTGTTAATCATAAATATGCTAATATTGTTATAGGATTTTTCTGTCCAATTTTGGTGTATTACTTACGATAAAAGTGTGGTTAACACACCAAAATTGGGACAAAAACAACAATATTATATACATGCTGGAACACCCCCCACACTTACACACTCATCCAAAAACATTCAGCATAACACCCATCACTCTCAGACACTTGCTAATCCACTCTGCTGAATGTTTCCCTACCTTCCCTCTGTCGGTGTCATTTTTATCGCCACAGCTACTCTTCGACTCTTGTCTCCTCAGCTGTGTCCTTCCGGTGCAGAAAGCGCGGGAGGCGGTGGGCGTGGCTTCAGTGTTGTGCGCTGGGATATGACATCAAATCCCGGCGCACAGCGTCAGTTGCCGCGCGCATCGAACGGGAGCAGAATCGGGGGTCTGCGTTAACAGACCTCCCGCTCCCTTCTTTGCTTTTAAGCCGGTTGGAGGGAGATCCTTGATCTCCCAAACCGAGCCTACTCCTCTAGAGACGGACATTACTGTCCGTCTCTGGAGAGGTGCCGCCGCCGTGGTGGAACCCCCCAATGAGCGGGCCGCCCCCGCTAGGTTGGTTGCTGCCTTGGGTCAGCCATCTCTTTCACTCTGCCTATGCAGCTCCCATGCACTCTGGTGCCGTGTAAAAAGGCTATGGAGGTAATGTAACTGCACCGGTTACAAGGGGGATCCCTGACCCTCCCCAACCAGCCCATTGAACCGCAGTTAACCGCAGCAGCCTGATCACCCCAACAGAGCAATGAACGCCTGGTTTTTGCGTATAAACACCACCCCTTCTCCTTCTGTCCTAAGCGTTACTGGGCCACTTAAGCTTGACCTGCCCGCTGTGCTAAACCGTGCCAGATCTCCTCTGTAAACTGGCGGCTTGAAATGATGTCACTCACCTGGAGGTTATCTGGGGTGAAGAAACCCCTCAAACCGCGTCATTTGTTTTCTGCTTTGTGTTCTATAGGCAGGCGTCAGAAGAAGACCCCAGAGAAGTCAACGGGCAACAAAGGTACTTCGTATTCCGTATCACAACACGCAGCAAGCTGCAGCATTAAGCACGGGTTACAATGGCCCATTAGAAAGGCAAAATACATGGAATGAGACTTAAAAGGCTATTTTAAAAGTATTGTGTGTGATCTACATATTCTATTAAACTATTCCTCATGTATTACAAATATCTCCATGAAATATTTGAATTTTATGAATAATGCATTTTCTGTCCTCACACAGACTGTAAAGCTGAAATTGCTTTTGTAATTGATGGCAGCAATAATATTGGACGGCGAAGATTCAACTTGCAGAAACACTTTGTGGCGAAAGTAGCCCTGATGCTGGGAATTGGTACAGATGGCCCACACGTAGGTGTGGTACAAGCAAGGTAAAGGGGCTCGGGGCCGGCCTGGGCCAGGTAATCTGCGTAGAAGTGTGTGGATTCAGGGATACTTTTTGGTGTACTTTGTGCCTAACTCTCTAACCCTCCATTCAGTGAAATGCCCAAGACAGAGTTCTTCCTGAAGGACTTTACCTCTTCCAAAGATGTCATGTTTGCTGTGAAGGAAATCAGCTTTAAAGGAGGAAACTCCAATATTGGTAAGCAGTATTTATCAGTTATAAGGAGGCAGATGTGCAAAATCTAGCAGTAAACTAATATTTGTCTATGTATCTGTATGAGACTGGGGCTTATTCACTAAATAGAGAATTGATAACCGTTTGTGGGAGAGTTGTGTTTCAGCATCTTCACTATACTTTATGAAGAACCATCTCCACTCAATGTCTGGCGTGGGAAGAGCTTGGCTGGCCCTGTGTACTTAATTTCTCAAATTCTCTCCTATTGAATTATGCATTAAGCAGGATCAACTCAGCCCTTCCTAGAGGAGAAAGTTCCCCGTGCTGGCAATTCATAATGAATAGTTAAGAGAGGGCGACATCAACTTGAGTGCAAACTCTTCTGCCAACCCTCACCTTAGTGAATAAACCCCACTGTTTGCAAAATGTGCAGCCTGTTACATGGTGCCATTAGTTTGGGGAGACAGATGTTGGATGGCTGAACATTTTTTGTTACAGCAGCTCCAGGTAGTTGGTGATCTCACGTTTCTTTTCACACCCCCAGGAAAAGCAATAAAGCACACGGCTCAAAGCTTCTTTACAGCCTCCAATGGGGTGAGGAAGGGAATTCCGAAAGTCATGGTGGTGTTAATCGACGGGTGGCCATCAGACAACATTGAAGAGGCTGGAATAGTTGCCAGGGAGTTTGGCATCAATGTCTTTATTGTGTCTGTAGCACCACCCACGTCAGAGGAGCTTGGAATGGTGCAGGATGTGGCATTCATAGACAAGGTGAATATAACGACCACTTTACTGAGGGGCTTTTGTCAATGATCTGCCATTTAAAGGTGCAGTTCCACCGAGAGGGCCCCTTATAATACCCACAGATAAGAGACAGGGAGCAGGAGAAAAACTGAAGGACAGCTAAGTTATGCATCGTATAGAGATAAGTAAAAAATCTTAGAACAGAGTTTTAGTTCATTGAAATAATACAGTGCCTAGAAACCGTCCTCCCTCTGAATTACACCGCAGCAGTCTACCTACAGCAACCCACAGCTGCCCTTTCATGATCATGCATATGCAACAGCAAAGCTTTACAGATCGTAATACACAGTAATGGCAACATTGGCTACTGATTAAGTAGTAAGTGTTGGTGAGTACCCCACTCAATGTGTGATAATCATGAGCCCTTTTGTGTGATAAGTGTGAAAGCAATTACATGTCAGAGGTCCGAAAAGAGAGAGGTCCTGCCAAACTAGAAGTTAAGACCCATTCTGTGATGTTAGAGAGAGACAGAGAGGATTAAGAGACCCGACTGGCATGATTTCAAGAAAAAAATACAGCAACACAGCATTTAAAAAAAAAAAAAAAAGCTAATTTAAGGTGCATACCATAGTACTAAAAATATATAAAAAGCTGAGAAAGTTAAGGGGTTAATTTATATTGTTTATGGCTGTGACGTAACACGTAAATGACTTGCAAACTTGCGTCTTTTGGTTTTGTGTCTCATCTAGGCGGTTTGCCGCAACAACAGCTTCTTCTCCTTCCACATGCAAAGCTGGTTTGGCACAACCAAGTATTCCAAGCCTTTGGCGCAGAGGTTATGTTCTCACGAGCATCTTCTCTGTAGCAAGACCTGCTACAACTCTGTCAACATTGGCTTTTTGATCGACGGGTCTAGCAGCGTTGGAGACTTTAACTTTCGCTTGATGCTCGAGTTCATAATGGCTGTTGTGCGCGCATTTGAGGTCTCTGATGTTGGTGCCAAAGTGGGAGCTGCCCAGTTTACCTATGACCAGCGTCTTGAGTTTGGCCTCAATGACTTCAGTAGCAAGGAGGAGGTGGTACAAGCCCTTCGAAATATCCGCTACATGAGTGGCGGTACAGCCACTGGAGATGCCATCAACTTTGCCGTACGCAACTTTTTCCAGTCAACTAAGGATGGACACAACAAGAATTTCCTGGTCATAATCACCGATGGGCAGTCATACGACGATGTCAGGGGACCTGCAATTGCTGCACACAGAGCAGGTAAAGTAATTCTTCAACTATTGCTATTCTGAACAATTTTGTTTGACTTAAATTACACCAAATGTCGTAACAGCTATAACGCAAATGTCCTTTTATACAAAGTCTTTTTGAGGTTCAACGGAATATAAAATATCGTTCCGAGCCAAACAGTTTACAAAAAAGGGCTTCTTGCCTTTTGATTTTAATGTATAGGCAGACTTTTCTGCTGTGGTTGCATACGGAGCGTGTTATCACCATCTAGTGCCCTTCCTTAGCATTACAGAGGATGATTTAGAGTCCTCAGCCTTGAGAATGCGAGCGCAGGACAAACAACCGCCAGCAGCTGTGCATTACAGCCATAGACACAATCTGCCATGTACCAGAACAAGGTGCTATACAACGAGCAAGAATATTTTTTTTTTGTTATTTTTTACTATTACTTTGTCAGGGTATGCAACACACCAGTAATAATTTTTCCTGTTCCAGTTCCCCAGCTCTCCAACCAGTTTCCCTCCCACTCCTATACAACAGCCTGCCATCTTAGGCCAATGCAGACCACATGGGCAGTTACGCCATTCCAGCCACCATATGCCCCAATTCATGATTGCTGCATGTTGTTTCAGATGGATTTTATTTAACTATATTTCATCTGCTAAAGTTACCTTGTCTGTTGCCAGGTGTAACGGTGTTCTCTGTGGGTGTTGCGTGGGCACCACTCGAAGACCTTAAGGACATGGCCTCGGAGCCCAAAAACTCTCACACGTTCTTCACCAGGGAGTTCCCGGGGCTGGAGCAAATTGCACCAAGTATTATCCGTGGGATTTGCAGAGACTACCTGGACTCGCAGAAGTGAGGAAGCCAAACGCACTCCCTTACGGGAAGTTTAAAGGGCAGCAGGTTAAAGAATCGGGTCATCATTTCTATATAGGGGTAATAAAGCTACATTCAGCAACTATACACATCAGATGAAGAAACAGTAGGAAAGCACTTAACCACCTAAGTGCTAGAGAGGCTAGCAGGGAATTGCTTAATATACCAGACTCCCCTGACTCCCTGGCACTCCAAAGGTTAAATGTTATTTTAGGTATTTGTGTTTGCATCTTTGCTAAATGTGTACATTCTTCACCCAACACCCATGGATTGTACTGGAAACACTCTGTGTTAAATAACCTGCACATTAAACTGTTACAAGCTTTGAACCTACTAACAGCCTGGGAACATACAACATATTGCAAGCTTTTTAACATACTGGAAATGGGTACAATTTATATATATATTTTTTATAAAATAAAAACGTTATATCTAGCATTGTGGTGACATGTCATTATTGAGGGTATCGTTATATATGTTGGACCCATCACTTTGCTAAACACTTACAGTTAAGTGCCCTATATACAGAGTTTATTTGGTGTAGATTTTTACCCAATTCTCTCGTTACCCTTAAAGCATTTAGTTAATGTCGAGATTTGATTTTACGAGCACCGGGTGATAGCGTTGGGGTCCTAACCCACCTTCAGGTGGAAAATTATGTATTCCAATTTGCAATAAACATTGTATAATATTTCATGGCAAGGGGCTTGCAGTGAATAACCGATCTATATATCTTTAAAAAATGATATATATATATTACACACACATACTGTATATCCAATGCAGATAAAATAGAGATGATGCAGAAGATATAGATGTATGTGCAGCATATACAAGCCAAGGCAACCATACATACAGGTACACCATTTAATATTTATTATATGCATTTTATATACATTTTTTTCAACAACTGTACTGTTGCGTTTTTGTGGTACAATCTTAAAAATTTGCCCATTTGCAATCTGTAAAAAACATTACAAAATGTTTTTAAACTGATCAGTTTTTTTTTTCCTCTCATTTTGTGGAAGACTAGAAAACAAAAAGTGAAATTGTCTTAGCCATGCATAACAAAGTTTTTTTTTTTAGCTACACCAGAAATTAAATGTTTTAGAAGGGGGTGAGGGTTAAAGGAAAACAAAAAAGTGAAATTTTAGACAAATGAACCAAATGCAGACTCCATAGTTAAACAGGTGGCATTGAGCCCCGACGCTGTTTAAATACCGATCTTACTTAATCTCATTTTAAACAACGAATCAACGGACGCCGCGCTGCTCGCTTGTGTTGGATGGACCGCAAACCATTATAAAGTCATTTGTCGCTTATGTAAAAAAAAATAACAAAAAAAGGTGAAATAAATAATCTGTTGCTGGAACTAAGCTTGGGAAACATCCGGATAAATTAACTCGTAAACAAAGTAAACATACAAAATATCACACAGTGATAGAATGCTGCAATTGTAAAGAAAAGAAAAATGGAAAGGAGCATCTGGCAGAACACCTCAACCCCAAATCCTGCCCGTCCCGTAGAACTAGGACTGTCAATAGTGTCTCTTCACTCAACATCTCAACCGATTTATTTCAGACTGCTTGCAGCTTTTCGTGATCTCTGGCTTTAAAAGGCATTATTAAAGGGGGGGGGGGCAAGACTAAAAAAAAAAAAACACAGAAAATTCCTATTTTCCCATGTGAAAGGAGACGGGTCGGCAGTATAAAAGCTGTAAAATTCTTTAACTTCAGGTTTTATAGATATGCTGATAAAAACACTGCAATTCTGCTACAGCTTAAATATTAAAAACAAAACAAAAAACAGTAAAACTTAGACCCAAAACGTCTGTATATGCTTGACTAACGCTAAAAAAAATATAAGTACACAGAACCCTTTGTTGCCAGACCAGAAAAGAAAATATGCCTTTTGTCGAGAAACCAGGTATGGGAAATCCCTTCCCCGGCAGCCAGGCACACGCTTCGCACAAAAGCACAAAATAGAACAACCTTTGTCTTACTTATTAACAAGGACAATGCAGGTCAGATGGTTAGAGTTGTAATTGGATTAAAATGGTATTTGAGTGGAAAGTTGTGCAGGACTCGAATGCTTGTGCGGTATGCATTGTCGCCAGGTTTCTATTCTTGTTTACATCCCTGCAAAATGATGGCTGTGCACGGAGAATCTGAAATCAAATTAAAACCAGGCGTGTGCATGTAGATGATAGATATATATATACTGGTTACTGTTCAAAGGAAAAAAATATCTAAAAACAGTTTAATTACAGTAATCACAGCCCTGCCTTACAAAAATGAGGATCTGGGGAAGAGGGTGCCTGCTGCTCAGTAAGCGGTATTCCTGTCCTGCAGACGGAGCTCTGCCATGTAGTGTCGGTTGGGGGGAATGGCAGTGATGTTTGAAGTGTTACTTAAAATTACACCCAGCGCCCCCCTTTCCACGTGTCCCAGACGCACCAGCGGCTTCTGGTTGACGGGAGTTCACACAAAGACCTTGGCGAGGGCATCCGCTCCGGCGCTGGCAATGAACGCTTTGGATGGGTGAAAGGCAACGTCGTAAATAGACTCATCGAGCTTCTTGCGGTGAGCGGTGATTTCCTGAACGCAGGTCTTGCTGTCCAGGTTCCACAGCCGGATGGAGCAGTCGTGGCCTGGTAGAAAAATAAAAAATGGTGCACTTAGTTAATAATGGACTTAATGCAGTGTATTAGACCCTTTCTGCATGCATTACTTGGCCAAATATTTTAGTACATATTAATGGGTAGGAGTTTATTCACTAAACCATAAAAGTCTGCAGGCATGTTTAAACATTTCAACGCACTTTCCTTTATAAAAACCACAACCCAAACTATAAAGCCATTTCATCAATATGATTTTTAACATAAGGCAAAGAAGGCCCTTCTAACCAAAGAAATGACCCATCATAATATAAAGTAGGGGTGCCATATAAGTGTATACAGGTTCCACTACAATACATACATTTAAATACCCTGCAATAGTAAACCTAAAAGGTTTTCCATAGCCCAAGTCGGTGGCTTTTTGTTCTATACGTTTGTCAGCACAAAGTATAGATGAAAATGATACCAAGTCATTTTTCACAGACATGAAGACCCCAGGTGTATAATCCAGAGTTTAATAAAGCGCATGTAAAGCAGTAATCTAATAGAAAACGGATCAAGAATCTCCAACGCATCACACTTACTGCCAGACATCAGGTAGATTCCGTTGGGATCCACTGCAAGGCTCGTCACTGCATCCAGATGAGCCACCATTGAATGAATCGTCCTCCCTGCAACCAACCATGAAGTGTAGAAATCCATAAAATGCACAGGTCACTGGTTCTTACACGCTACATGCTACACGCTATACTAACCAAAAGCCTGGAAAAATATGCAATTATTTATCAGAATCCTTACACGCCGTACCAGCGGCACACAGTCCCTGAGAACTAATTACTGACGGGCCACAATTTTGTTTTGTGCGTCCATAAATTCATATACTCTAAAATGTTTTGGCATCTGGAGCGGGGTTGCACCCACAATAGTAGCCATTAGGCTAGTAAGCCACACGTTCTCACCAGGACCGTTTCACGCTTTGTGCATTTTTTGTAACCACCTTGACAGCACCAATCTCTATTATTAGTGTGTTTCAGTACACAAAAGCCCGGGGCGGCCCAGGATTCGCGTGAAGCTCTGGGCAGCCCTGATTGGAAGCGAGGATTTTAGAAGTGCATCTAAAATCTTGATCCAAAACACAATTATGTTTTCATTATGAATGGCTTCTCATTATGTTGGCTTCTAGGTGAAGGGCATTCCCTAGCACCGTACATACCTGACTTGTTGTCGAAAAACTTTATGTGCCGGTCCTCATACGCGGCGATGGTTACTGGAAGAGTAGGATGGCTCACAACCTTATTTATGTGGCTAGAAAACATGGGGCCTAGAAATAAAAAAAAGACATACACAAACGTAATGTTTCATACCGGTAAAGACAGACAGGAACAGCTGATGAGGTTGGCTGCAGCAAACTTACCGCAGTCGGAGGGCACCGACAGCTGCAGCACCGGCTGTGTCGTTTCTAAGTCATACAGAACAACGCAACCGCTGGTGAAGGAGGCCACTCCGTGGGCTGGATCACAGCCGATAAAATCCACCGACGTGGGAATGCCGTGTTCTAGAAACAGTTACAGAACACAGGAATACTGCATTATATCACGGAACGGAAAGGCAAAAAACTACTATAGAACTAGCACCTGTGCCAACCACTGTTTGGGGCAAAAACTCCATTTACCTAGAAACTGAAAAATCCACAGGAAAAAAACAATGATTTCTAATGATAACTGAAAGGAATAGCATGAATGTCAAACAGGTATTTGTTAAAAACAGGTATTACTACTAAAATTCATACTGTGTTTAATGCATAAAAAGGACAAATATTTGTGTGTGTGTATATATATATATATATATATATATATATATATAATATATAATTTTATTATAACAAAGCTTGTAGCATTCCCTAAATAATAGAAGGCTATGGCGACAAAGCCACTGCCAACCTTTACCAGATCACACGTATTTTAGACTTTGGCTAGTGGTGAATGGCTGCTACTTACCTTTATTTCCATTGTATGTGCCAACGCAAGCAACGCTTTGCGGTGGGTTCCACAACCGGACAGTGCCATCCCCCGAACAGGACAGCAATCTATCTTTAACACCGCTGTAAGAAAGACCCCACACAGCGTCCATGTGTCCAACCAACGTGCCAGCGAGAACACTTGGATCTGTATAGAAAAACAAAATAGTTACACTGCACTGCATCTAGATGCGTTTCCCTCCAGCCACAGGGACCACTTCTCTCACCCATCCCTGCATTTCAGGAATGGGTGTTTCTTATATAGTACACACAAAGCAAACGATGGGGTGCTCTTCCCAGGGAAAAGCCGATGTTGATTACTCCATACAGTGTGACCGAGCCCAAGTGGCTTCTCCTAATAATGGGGACACTGAGCGCCTCAGCTTGAGAACCTGCAAATATATGGACCCGTTTGTTGGCTCAGTTTTCCAGCTGATGGGCCTGATCAGGGAAGGATTGTATGGATGCTTAGATGCCGGCCAGACTGGTGTAAAATACAGATAAAAAGATCCAGCCGGTGCTATCACAGGCACAATCGTTTTCTTGAAGCCAGAGGTTGATACTTTTGGTTTGGATCTAAGAGCTAGTCAAAAAATGTAGGAGCCAGTTTTTCTGGTGTTACCATATGTTTCCTTTAATATCATAGATACCTTTTATCTTTAGGATATATTTCTTTAATATATGAAACAATAAATACATTTTCGGCAAATAGATATTCATTATAATCAATTTCATAAAGAATTGATAAATTACTGAATGCATTAATCAATTTAATAAGATGAAAATACATTAAATAATTTGAGAAATTCAATGCCCATTAAAAAAGGTTGATAAATGCATTAGTACATATGCTGACAAACGCTTTTGCTAATGCCACTCTATAACACACACTAACACCACCCTCACAGACAGTGCATGTGTGTTTATTGGATAGTGGTACAATGACACCTGGGTTATTACAGTTTTAGCAATGCAGGTACCTGGTGCCACTTCTTACCGTAAGTATCATATGGATCCACGTTGGGGCTCGGCATTTTCCAGCACTGTATGGTTGCATCTACCCCTCCACTGTAACAGTACTCTCCATTACTGCTTACCACCAAACACAGGGCAGGTCCACTACAAATCAAGGTGATGTCAGGTAAATATCTGCTCCTCATCAGGCCATCAAAACTCAAGTGTCCAAGATTACAGGAACATAATGACTTTCCCTGATAGCACGCAGACTGACGGGCCATTTCATTGGGGGTTTCTATCGCAAACTCTCAGCGTTTTGGTAACCTGAGTCAAAGCAAGTAAAACGAGACTCCTGGAGCACACTATCTTAGGTAAAATGGATAAAAATGTAGGAAACCTTGGTAACCTACACTCATTACTCTGAAGTCCTTTCCAGTATACTACCAGAGTAGGATTAAGATAATTGAAGTTCCTTCCAGACAAGAGGCGTGAAAAGTGCCACAATTTATTCTCGTTTAAAGTATATTCAGATATTGCTACACAAAGTAATGGCTCAGGGGCACCAATAAAACTTGGAGAATCTTGTATGTCAGCACTTGTCTTGCTGCTGGAAACCGTGGGCTTAATTCACTAAAGAGAGAGTTGCTGCCTCTCCCACAAATGGGAGAAGAGGTATAAAGAAATGACTTGTATATACTGATACACGCAGATTTAACATTACACGAATATTTCACTCAGGTGAATTACTTAACGTGGGCTATGAATGTGTAGATAGGTTCCACGTCTAGGGAGGCAGTCCTAAAAGAAATATATATGGTTAAAACTAATAATAATAAATAAATAAACTATACAGTGCACTTCACATATACACTTACTTTTTGGCAGGTACAGTTTTCTGCAGATTCCATAATTTCAGGGTATGGTCCTCGGACGCTGTAACCAGAACAGGCTCCACTGGGTGAAATGCCAGCGCCCGCACGCCATCAAAGTGGCTGCGCAGGGTATACTTAGGGTTCCATGTCTTCCTGAAGGCATCCTTATTGGACGGCATCTATAGAGAAGTAGTAGTTTGGTCACATAACTGACTTTGTGGAACTTTTGAGTGAATTGTGTAGCTCTCCCTGCAGTATTTGCCATTTCTGATCTTTCAAACCATTTACACTGAGATATTCAATCATCAAATACTGCTTTATCGTGGTTTCCATTAATTTTCCAAATACTGTTGACTTACTGGTCTGTAGTCTACTTTTTTTTGTTCAGTGGTACAACAATTGCCAACTTCCAATTTTCTGGAACTAGTCCGATCAACGATGATTGGTTAAATAAGCCTGTTATTGGTTTTGCCAGAATACTCAAATAACTTTGGGTGTAACCCATTGGGTCCCATGGATTTATCTGTTTTTATTTTGGAGAGTTCAAGTAGAACTTTAAACATACATGCTATATCTTGTTTTCGGAGACCCCAGTCCCTTCCTCTGCGACAACAAATGTATTTAAGCAATCCGCTAGATCTTTACCCTCATCAGCAGCAGACACATACACTTGTGATTGCAAATGTTAGCTGTGTGGCCCCTTCTGCAGAATCCCCCCCTATATGCATTTGCCTCTGTACTGGAATAAATTAAGGCATTGGCTTCTTTTTGCAGTCTTATGTTAAATGTTTTCTTGATGCATACTTTCCATTCAGAAGTTTAGGTTTTGACATTGTATTTTTTTTTTTTTAATTTTAATTTTTTTAATGGTAAGTCAAGCATTGGTCAACACCCATGATAAGTCAATTTAATTATCTTGTTAAGCATCAGTAAGTTATTAAAACCTAAACACCGCTTACATCATAACTGTAGTCTGCATCATTAGTTACAGTAAGGTCTGCCAGGTCACCAAGTCCCAAGACAGTCTCCAGAACATCTTCTGAGCCCATGATGAATGATTTCCCTCCTCCAGATGGAAATGTGATGGGCTCAGCTACAAGACATCATAATACATTATTATAAAAAGAAAAATACAGAAGCCATAACACCATCTGTTGAAACAGAGATAGTGTTTATGACGTCCTCATAACAAAAACCGGCATCCTGGTGTTCCTATCATCATCTATGGTGAACAGTTCCCCCTGTGGCATCTTCTAAGAATTGTTGCATCAAGAGATACATTTAAATGTGCTGTTCCACCTATGGGGGGCTGTATGGTCTGCATCGTGTTGAGAGAAGTAAAAGAAATAAAAAAAAAAAAAAACTCAGCCGTCTTAAAAGCTATGTTTAGAAGTATATTACAGTTTACTAGAAACAGAGTCCTTTCATACCCCCAAAACCCTCTTCTATGTATTACATCACCGCGGTCCAACCATATACAGCAGGAGGGGTGAACGTCCGGCACTAAAATCATTTGATCTGGCCCGCATGACAAAAGTGGCAACAACTGCGGTCGCAATTGTGACCGGGTCGGTTCGCAATCACTTCCGCATGGCCTTCTGCTTACCTATGCAAGCAATGTCCCTTGCACTGCCCAGGGGAAGCAGGCACCAGGCTGGGTCACATCACATGACCCTGCTCCGTTCCCGTTTCCCATGGGCGGTACAGGAGAAGTTGTTCGCACAGAGTATGAGCAACACAGAGGTAAGCAGCCGTCCCTCTGGAAGTCTGCAAGCAGCAGAGAGATCTGCAGTTAAGGTAAGGGGGTGTAGGACGGTATGACGGAATGAGGATCTGCGGACGAGGGAATGAATGAGGATCTGCGGACGAGGGAATGAATGAGGATCTGCGGACGAGGGAATGAATGAGGATCTGCGGACGAGGGAATGAATGAGGATCTGCGGACGAGGGAATGAAT
>VKOC01000008.1:31907609-31918296 GCA_009364415.1 Spea multiplicata
AGGAAAACGCAGTGTCCACCCGGTGGTCCCCTACAAGTGGTATCAACATATATACACATATATTATATTATATATATATATATATATATATAGTAATCAGGGACAGGCAAAGTGCCCATACAAGGTAAATAGAACATCATTAAATTGTCCACCCCAGACCCCAGTAAATGTCCACCATGAGTAATGTTGTTGCCGCTGTAGCTGATCAATGATACTGAATAAAATGGGAGCAGCTTCCGTAGGAAGGAATTCTTTCAGTTGACTGGCTACTCTGTTTGGTCTTGGCATTATATAGTGTAGGATGCCTAAACATGGTAGGTCAAGAGTCTCACTACACAAAGTACCCCACAGACCATATACAGGCCAACAAACATTAATGTGACCTCTCTGTGCACATCCCTGTGTATGCCCTACTGTAGTGCTGCACAAAAAAAAACATTTAAATAATGTATTTAGGTTGGGTGCAGGGGCGTACCTAGAGTATTTGGCACCTGGGGCGGATCCTGTATGTGGCACCCCCCACACACACTTTAAAACTGCATAGCTTCTATCGTTGACAGGGGTAACTGTTATCATTATATACTGAGGCAAACATTGACGGTGGTACAGCATAACTATTACTACATACTGAGGCACGCACTGACTGTGATACAGCATAACACCTATCACTATATACTGAGGCAAAACATTGACAGGGGTACAACATAACTGCTATCATTATATACTGAAGCAGACATTGACGGTGGTACAGCATAACTGTTATCATTATATACTGAGGCACGCACTGACGGTGGCACAGTATAACACCTATCACTAGATACTGAGGCACATTGATGCGGTGCAGGCCTAAAATTCAGCATTTACTTGGCTGAAACGGAAAATGACCCCCCTTTAAAAACAAAAACAAAAAAGAAACACTTTTATTAAAAGTAACACAATATATATGATTGTTAACGGCAATCACAATCCTATCATGTCCAGGCATACCCCTATTTCTGCATGTACTGGCTGGCTTAGCATGATATGAGTGTGATTGCTGTTAATCATAAATATGCTAATATTGTTATAGGATTTTTTCTGTCTAATTTTGGTGTATTACTTACTTTTAATAAAAGTGTGGTTAACACACCAAAATTGGGACAAAATAACAATATTATATACATGCTGGAACACCCCCCACACTTACACACTCACTCAAAAACATTCAGCATAAACGACAGCATAACACCCATCACTCTCACACACTTGCTAATCCACTCTGTAAGTTTCCTTACCTTCCCTCTGTCGGTGTCATTTTTACCGCCACAGCTACTCTTCGTTCTTACTCTTGTCTCTTCAGCTGTATCCTTCCGGTGCAGAGAGCGCGGGAGGCGGTGGGCGTGGCTTCAGTGTTGTGCGCCGGGATATGACATCAAATCCCGGCGCACAGCGTCAGTTGCCGCGCGCATCGAACGGGAGCAGAATCGGGGGTCTGCGTTAACAGACCTCCCGCTCCCTTCTTTGCTTTAAAGCCGGTTGGAGGGAGATCCTTGATCTCCCAAACCGAGCCTACTCTCTAGAGACGGACATTACTGTCCGTCTCTGGAGAGGTGGTGGAACACCCCCCGATGAGCGGCACCGGGGGCGGGCCGCCCCCCGCTAGGTTGGGTGCTGCCCTGGGTCAGCCATCTCTTTCACTCTGACTATGCAGCTGCCATGCACTCTGGTGCCGTGTAAAAAGGCTATGGAGGTAATGTAACTGCACCGGTTACAAGGGGGATCCCTGACCCTCCCCAACCAGCCCATTGAACCGCAGTGAACTTAGCAGCCTGATCACCCCAACAGGGCAATGAACGCCTGTTTTTTGCTTATAAACACCACCCCTTCTCCTTCTGTCCTAAGCGTTACTGGGCCACTTAAGCTTGACCTGCCCGCTGTGCTAAACCGTGCCAGATCTCCTCTGTAAACTGGCGGCTTGAAATGATGTCACTCACCTGGAGGTTATCTGGGGTGAAGAAACCCCTCAAACCGCGTCATTTGTTTTTCTGCTTTGTGTT
Source organism: Spea multiplicata (assembly GCA_009364415.1). Taxonomy (NCBI): domain Eukaryota; kingdom Metazoa; phylum Chordata; class Amphibia; order Anura; family Pelobatidae; genus Spea; species Spea multiplicata. Next base: position 31,909,646 of record VKOC01000008.1, read on the forward strand.
CTATAGGCAGGCGTCAGAAGAAAACCCCAGAGAAGTCAACAGGCAACAAAGGTACTTCGTATTCCGTATCACAACACGCAGCAAGCTGCAGCATTAAGCACAGGTTACAATGGCCCATTAGAAAGGCAAAATACATGGAATGAGACTTAAAAGGCTATTTTAAAAGTATTGTGTGTGATCTACATATTCTATTAAACTATTCCTCGTATATTACAAATATCTCCATGAAATATTTGAATTTTATGAATAATGCATTTTCTGTCCTCACAGACTGTAAAGCTGAAATTGCTTTTGTAATTGATGGCAGCAACAATATTGGACGGCGAAGATTCAACTTGCAGAAACACTTTGTGGCTAAAGTAGCCCTGATGCTGGGAATTGGTACAGATGGACCACACGTAGGTGTGGTACAAGCAAGGTAAAGGGGCTCGGGGGCGGCCTGGGCCAGGTAATCTGCGTAGAAGTGTGTGGATTCAGGGATACTTGTTGGTGTACTTTGTGCCTAACTCTCTAACCCTCCATTCAGTGAAATGCCCAAGACAGAGTTCTTCCTGAAGGACTTTACCTCTTCCAAAGATGTCATGTTTGCTGTGAAGGAAATCAGCTTTAAAGGAGGAAACTCCAATATTGGTAAGCAGTATTTATCATTTATAAGGAGGCAGATGTGCAAAATCTAGCAGTAAACTAATATTTGTCTATGTATCTGTATGAGACTGGGGCTTACTCACTAAATAGAGAATTGATAACTGTTTGTGGGAGAGTTTTGTTTCAGCATCTTCACTATACTTTATGAAGAACCATCTCCACTCAATGTCTGGCGTGGGAAGAGCGGGGCTGGCCCTGTGTAACGCAGTTACTGAATTTATCAAATTCTCTCCCATTGAATTAAGCATTAAGCAGTGCTGGCAATTAATAATGAATAGTTAAGCGAGGGTGACAACAACTTGAGTGCAAGCTCTTCTGCCAACCCTCACCTCAGTGAATAAACCCCACTGTTTGCAAAATGTGCAGCCTGTTACATGTTGCCATTAGTTTGGGGAGACAGATGTTGGATGGCTGAACATTTTTTGTTACAGCAGCTCCAGGTAGTTGGTGATCTCACGTTTCTTTTCACACCACCAGGAAAAGCAATAAAGCACACGGCTCAAAGCTTCTTTACAGCCTCCAATGGGGTGAGGAAGGGAATTCCGAAGGTCATGGTGGTGTTAATCGACGGGTGGCCTTCAGACAACATTGAAGAGGCTGGAATAGTTGCCAGGGAGTTTGGGATCAATGTCTTTATTGTGTCTGTGGCACCACCCACGGCAGAGGAGCTTGGAATGGTGCAGGATGTGGCATTCATAGACAAGGTGAATATAACGACCACTTTACTGAGGGGCTTTTGTCAATGATCTGCCATTTAAAGGTGCAGTTCCACCTAGAGGGCCTCTTATCTGTGGGTATTATAAGAGACAGGGAGCAGGAGAAAAACTGATTGACAGCTAAGTTATGCATCGTATAGAGATAAGTAAAAGAAATCTTAGAACCGAGTTTAAGTTCATTCAAAAAAAAAAAAAAAAGCTTATTTAAGGTGCATACCATAGTACAAAAATATATAAAAATCTGAGAAAGTTAAGGGGTTAATTTATATTGTTTATGGCTGTGACGTAACACGTAAATCACTTGCGTCTTTTGGTGTTCTGTCTCATCTAGGCGGTTTGCCGCAACAACAGCTTCTTCTCCTTCCACATGCAAAGCTGGTTTGGTACAACCAAGTATTCCAAGCCTTTGGCGCAGAGGTTATGTTCTCACGAGCATCTTCTCTGTAGCAAGACCTGCTACAACTCTGTCAACATTGGCTTTTTGATCGACGGGTCTAGCAGCGTTGGAGACTTTAACTTTCGCTTGATGCTCGAGTTCATAATGGCTGTTGTGCGCGCATTTGAGGTCTCTGATGTTGGTGCCAAAGTGGGAGCTGCCCAGTTTACCTATGACCAGCGTCTTGAGTTTGGCCTCAATGACTTCAGTAGCAAGGAGGAGGTGGTACAAGCCCTTCGAAATATCCGCTACATGAGTGGCGGTACAGCCACTGGAGATGCCATCAACTTTGCCGTACGCAACTTTTTCCAGTCAACTAAGGATGGACACAACAAGAATTTCCTGGTCATAATCACCGATGGGCAGTCATACGACGATGTCAGGGGACCTGCAATTGCTGCACACAGAGCAGGTAAAGTAATTCTTCAACTATTGCTATTCTGAACAATTTTGTTTGACTTAAATTACACCAAATGTCGTAACAGCTATAACGCTAATGTCCTTTTATACAAGGTCTTTTTGAGGTTCAACGGAATATAAAATATCGTTCCGAGCCAAACAGTTTACAAAAAAGGGCTTCTTGCCTTTTGATTTGAATGTATAGGCAGACTTTTATGCACGGTTCCCAGATCAGCACATAAGGATAACCTTTATTGTGTCTCCCGCCTCTGTGGATATAACCACTGCCAGCTCACAGGAAAACCAATGTTTTAAGTGTTGCCTAGATGCAGGATGCCATTTTTTGCTAGTTTTTTGTTCTTGTTTTACACATCATCAGGAAACCAAATTAGGACACTTTCACGCCTGGACAGGCAGGCTCTGTTAAGCAGTCCTCTTCTGACCGAGTCTGGACAGTTCTGCCCCAGCAGTCCGTTCTGCAGCCTAATTTGTCTTTACTCTGTTTCTTTTTATTTCTCTTTAAGTATTTTCTGCTGTGGTTGCATACGGAGCGTGTTATCACCATCTAGTGCCCTTTCTTAGCATTACAGAGGATGATTTAGAGTCCTCAGCCTTGAGAATGCAAGCGCAGGACAAACAACCGCCAGCAGCTGTGCATTACAGCCATAGACACAATCTGCCATGTACCAGAACAATGTGCTACACAATGAGCAAGAACAGTTTTTTTGTTATTTTTTACTATTACTTTGTCAGGGTATGCAACACACCAGTAATAATTTTTCCTGTTCCAGTTCCCCAGCTCTCCAACCAGTTTCCCTCCCACTCCTATACAACAGCCTGCCATCTTAGGCCAATGCAGACCACATGGGCAGTTACGCCGTTCCAGCCACCATATGCCCCAATTCATGATTGCTGCATGTTGTCTCAAATGGATTTTATTTAACTATATTTCATCTGCTAAAGTTACCTTGTCTGCTGCCAGGTGTAACGGTGTTCTCTGTGGGTGTTGCGTGGGCACCACTCGAAGACCTTAAGGACATGGCCTCGGAGCCCAAAAACTCTCACACGTTCTTCACCAGGGAGTTCCCGGGGCTGGAGCAAATTGCACCAAGTATTATCCGTGGGATTTGCAGAGACTACCTGGACTCGCAGAAGTGAGGAAGCCAAACGCACTCCCTTACGGGAGGTTTAAAGGGCAGCAGGTTAAAGAATCGGGTCATCATTTCTATATAGGGGTAATAAAGCTACATTCAGCAACTATACACATCAGAAGAAGAAACAGTAGGAAAGCACTTAACCACCTAAGTGCTAGAGAGGCTAGCAGGGAATTGCTTAATATACCAGACTCCCCGGCCTCTCTGGCACTCCAAAGGTTAAATGATATTTTAGGTATTTGTGTTTGCATCTTTGCTAAATGTGTACATTCTTCACCCAACACCCATGGATTGTACTGCAAACACACTTTGTGTTAAATAATCTGCACATTAAACTGTTACAAGCTTTGAACCTACTAACAGCCTGGGAACATACAACATATTGCAAGCTTTTTAACATACTGGAAATGGGTACAATATATATATATTTTTTATAAAATAAAAACCTTATATCTAGCATTGTGGTGACATGTCATTATTGAGGGTATCGTTATATATGTTGGATCCATCACTTTGCTAAACACTTACAGTTAAGAGCCCTATATACAGAGTTTATTTGGCGTAGATTTTTACCCAATTCTCTCGTTACCCTTAAAGCATTTAGTTAATGTCGAGATTTGATTTTACGAGCACCGGGTGATAGTGTTGGGGTCCTAACCCACCTTCAGGTGGAAGATTATGTATTCCAATTTGCAATAAACATTGTATAATATTTCATGGCAAGGGGCTTGCAGTGAATAACCGATCTATATATCTTTAAAAAATGATATATATATATATTACACACACATACTGTATATCCAATGCAGATAAAATAGAGATAATGCAGAAGATATAGATGTATGTGCAGCATATACAAGCCAAGGCAACCATACATACAGGTACACCATTTAATATTTATTATATGCATTTTATATACATTTTTTCAACAACTGTACTGTTGCGTTTTTTGTGGTACAATCTTAAAAATTTGCCCATTTGCAATCTGTAAAACAAAAACATTACAAAATGTTTAAACTGATCAGTTTTTTTCCCTCATTTGTGGAAGACTAGAAAACAAAAAGTGAAATTGTCTTAGCCATGCATAACAAAGTTTTTTTTGTTTTTTTTTAGCTACACCAGAAAATTAATGTTTTAGAAAGGGGGTGAGGGTTAAAGGAAAACAAAAAAGTGAAATTTTAGACAAATGAACCAAATGCAGGCTCCATAGTTAAACAGGTGGCATTGAGCCCCTGCGCTGTTTAAATACCGATCTTACTTAATCTCATTTTAAACAACGAATCAACGGACGCCGCGCTGCTCGCTTGTGTTGGATGGACCGCAAACCATTATAAAGTCATTTGTCGCTTATGTAAAAAAAAATAACAAAAAAAGGTGAAATAAATAATCTGTTGCTGGAACTAAGCTTGGGAAACATCCGGATAAATTAACTCGTAAACAAAGTAAACATACAAAATATCACACAGTGATAGAATGCTGCAATTGTAAAGAAAAGAAAAATGGAAAGGAGCATCTGGCAGAACACCTCAACCCCAAATCCTGCCCGTCCCGTAGAACTAGGACTGTCAATAGTGTCTCTTCACTCAACATCTCAACCGATTTATTTCAGACTGCTTGCAGCTTTTCGTGATCTCTGGCTTTAAAAGGCATTATTAAGGGGGGGGAGGGCAAATAAAAAAAAAAAAAAAAAAAACAGAAAAATTCCTATTTTCCCTTGTGAAAGGAGACGGGTTGGCAGTAATAAAAAGCTGTAAAATTCTTTTTAACTTCAGGTTTTAATATTGCTGATAAAAACACTGCAATTCTGCTACAGCTTAAATATTAAAAACAAAACAAAAAACAGTAAAACTTAGACCCAAAACGTCTGTATATGCTTGACTAACGCTAAAAAAAATATAAGTACACAGAACCCTTTGTTGCCAGACCAGAAAAGAAAATATGCCTTTTGTCGAGAAACCAGGTATGGGAAATCCCTTCCCCGGCAGCCAGGCACACGCTTCGCACAAAAGCACAAAATAGAACAACCTTTGTCTTACTTATTAACAAGGACAATGCAGGTCAGATGGTTAGAGTTGTAATTGGATTAAAATGGTATTTGAGTGGAAAGTTGTGCAGGACTCGAATGCTTGTGCGGTATGCATTGTCGCCAGGTTTCTATTCTTGTTTACATCCCTGCAAAATGATGGCTGTGCACGGAGAATCTGAAATCAAATTAAAACCAGGCGTGTGCATGTAGATGATAGATATATATATACTGGTTACTGTTCAAAGGAAAAAAATATCTAAAAACAGTTTAATTACAGTAATCACAGCCCTGCCTTACAAAAATGAGGATCTGGGGAAGAGGGTGCCTGCTGCTCAGTAAGCGGTATTCCTGTCCTGCAGACGGAGCTCTGCCATGTAGTGTCGGTTGGGGGGAATGGCAGTGATGTTTGAAGTGTTACTTAAAATTACACCCAGCGCCCCCCTTTCCACGTGTCCCAGACGCACCAGCGGCTTCTGGTTGACGGGAGTTCACACAAAGACCTTGGCGAGGGCATCCGCTCCGGCGCTGGCAATGAACGCTTTGGATGGGTGAAAGGCAACGTCGTAAATAGACTCATCGAGCTTCTTGCGGTGAGCGGTGATTTCCTGAACGCAGGTCTTGCTGTCCAGGTTCCACAGCCGGATTGAGCAGTCGTGGCCTGGTTGAAAAATAAAAAATGGTGCACTTAGTTAATAATGGACTTAATGCAGCGTATTAGACCCTTTCTGCATGCATTACTTGGCCAAATATTTTAGTACATATTAACGGGTAGGAGTTTATTCACTAAACCATAAAAGTCTGCAGGCATGTTTAAACATTTCAACGCACTTTCCTTTATAAAAACCCCAACCCAAACTCTATAATGCCATTTCATCAATTTGATTTTTAACATAAGGCAAAGTAGGCCCTTCTAACCAAAGAAATGACCCATCATAATATAAAGTAGGGGTGCCATATAAGTGTGTATACAGGTTCCACTACTGTACATACATTTAAATACCCTGCAATAGTAAACCTAAAAGGTTTTGCATAGCCCAAGTCGGCGGCTTTTCGTATAGATGAAAGTATAGATGAAAATGATACCAAGTCATTTTTCACAGATGTATAATCCAGGGTTTAATAAAGCGCATATAAAGCAGTAATCTAATAGAAAACGGATCAAGAATCTCCAACGCATCACACTTACTGCCAGACATCAGGTAGATTCCGTTGGGATCCACTGCAAGGCTCGTCACCGCATCCAGATGAGCCACCATTGAATGAATCGTCCTCCCTGCAACCAACCATGAAGTGTAGAAATCCATAAAATGCACAGGTCACTGGTTCTTACACGCTACATGCTACACGCTATACTAACCAAATGCCTGGAAAAATATGCAATTATTTATCAGATTCCTTACATGCCGTACCAGCGGCACACAGTCCCTGAGAACTAATTACTGACGGGCCACAATTTTGTTTTGTGCGTCCATAAATTCATATACTCTAAAATGTTTTGGCATCTGGAGCGGGTTTGCACCCACAATATTAGCCATTAGGCAAGTAAGCCACGTGTTCTCACCAGACGCCACTTTACCCTTCTTCTAGAGGACCGTTTCACGCTTTGTGCCTTTTTTGTAACCACCTTGACAGCACCAATCTCTATTATTAGTGTGTTTCAGTACACAAAAGCCCGGGGCAGCCCAGGATTCGCGTGAAGCTCTGGGCAGCCCTGATTGGAAGAGAGGATTTTAGAAGTGTTGGATGATGTTGGCTTCTAGGTGAAGGGCATTCCCTAGCACCGTACATACCTGACTTGTTGTCGAAAAACTTTATGTGCCGGTCCTCATACGCGGCGATGGTTACTGGAAGAGTAGGATGGCTCACAACCTTATTTATGTGGCTAGAAAACATGGGGCCTAGAAATAAAAAAAAAAGACATACACAAACCTAATGTTTCATACCGGTAAAGACGGACAGGAACAGCTGATGAGGTTGGCTGCAGCAAACTTACCGCAGTCGGAGGGCACCGACAGCTGCAGCAGCGGCTGTGTCGTTTCTAAGTCATACAGAACAACGCAACCGCTGGTGAAGGAGGCCACGCCGTGGGCTGGATCACAGCCGATAAAATCCACCGACGTGGGAATGCCGTGTTCTAGAAGTAGTTACAGAACACAGGAATACTGCATTATATCACGGAAGGGAAAGGCAAAATACTACTATAGAACTAGCACCTGCTATATATATAATTATTCCGTATAACTAAATAATATGTGGCGACAGCCACTGCCAACCTTTACTAGATCACGTGTATTTTAGACTTTGGCTAGTGGTCTACTTACCTTTATTTCCATTGTATGTGCCAACGCAAGCAACACTTTGTGGTGGGTTCCACAACCGCACAGTGCCATCCCCCGAACAGGACAGCAATCTATCTTTAACACCGCTGTACGAGAGACCCCACACAGCGTCCATGTGTCCAACCAACGTGCCAGCGAGAACACTTGGATCTGTACAGAAACACAAAACAGTTACACTGCACTGCATCTAGATGCGTTTCCCTCCAGCCACCAGACTACCTCTCTCACCCATCCCTACATTTCAGGAATGGGTGTTTCTTATATAGTACACACAAATGAAACGATTGGGTGCTCTTCCCAGTGAAAAAGCCGACGTTGATTACTCCATACAGCGTTACAGAGCCCAAGTAGCTTCTCCCAATAATGGGGACACTGAGCGCTTCAGCTTGAGAACCTGCAAATATATGGACCTGTTTGTTGGCTCAGTTTTCCAGCTGATGGGCCTGATCAGGGAAGAATTGTATGGATGCTTAGATGCCGGCCAGACTGGTGTAAAATACAGATAAAAAGATCTAGCCGGTGCTATCACAGGCACAATCGTTTTCTTGAAGCCAGAGGTTGATACTTTTGGTTTGGATCTAAGAGCTAGTCAAAAAATGTAGGAGCCAGTTTTTCTGGTGTTACCATATGTTTCCTTTAATATCATAGATACCTTTTATCTTTAGGATATATTTCTTTAATATATGAAACAATAAATACATTTTCGGCAAATAGATATTCATTATAATCAATTTCATAAAGAATTGATAAATTACTGAATGCATTAATCAATTTAATAAGATGAAAATACATTAAATAATTTGAGAAATTCAATGCCCATTAAAAAAGGTTGATAAATGCATTAGTACATATGCTGACAAACGCTTTTGCTAATGCCACTCTATAACACACACTAACACCACCCTCACAGACAGTGCATGTGTGTTTATTGGATAG
>VKOC01000008.1:31941365-31966284 GCA_009364415.1 Spea multiplicata
ATTTAAATACTTAAAGGGAATCAACAAAGTAAAGGAAGAAAGTTTATTTAAAAGGAGAAATAAAACCGCAACAAGAGGACACAAGCATAAACTAGGGCGGCAAAGGTTTAATGGTAACATCAGAAAATATTTTTTTTACGGAAATGGTAGTGGACGCATGGAATGGCCTCCTAGTGGAAGTGGTAGATGTTAATACAGTAAAGTCATTTAAGCAAGCATGGGATAGGCATAATGCCAAGCTAGATATAGGATAAGGGCAGGTACTAAAGGAAAGTACTCAGAGGTTGGGCAGACTGGATGGGCCTTCTGGTTCTTATCTGCCGTCACTTTCTATGTTTCTATCTGCTTGATTATTCCTGCTTAACTAAAAAAAGGAAATAGTAAAAAACACCTCTAGACTGTCACAAAATGAGAAAAAAATGAAGATGAATGGGCGGCTTTATCAGTTAATCTTTCTCTAGGCGAGCACAGCGATGCCAGCAGCGCCACGCTTAGTGTCCGATCTTCTATAATTTCGTTTATTAGAAATGCAAAGACGCGTTTGTCAATCATTTGCCAGCTGACAGAGGAGAGTTGGACGGCCAGGCAGTCATCTCAAACACCACACAGCTTGTGTGGCTGGATCGGCAAGCACAGGTACTTCCGGCGCATGTGCTGACAAGCAGATCGTTGCGTGGTTAGTGTGTGCATCCGGAGCCATCGGGATCGTAAGTGATCCTCTTCCAGATCGGCATTAATAAAGGATACCAACATAACAGAACCAACACAATTAAAGGGGGAGACAGAAAAGGAACCAAATCTCTTCCAAATGGAACTCATTTTCTGCATTTTTCTTCCAAGTACACAGAGCCTCCTCACTATAACATCTTAACTGGCCCAGGAGGCAACCTCCACCTAACATATTGTTTACATGTTTATAGAGAACAGAGAAGCCTTAATCTATACACTTATATTTCATTATTTTAGCACCATATACTTATGTGACTACTCCCCACGAGGCAGGGGACCGCAGAACTCTATCACCCCAGTGATTAAATAAACCGCGCATGCAAATATTCACAGGGCTTAATAATTAACTGCCCCTAATCCTACGGTATGTCGCTGCCTCTAGAAAGGTTTAGGAGATCCCTAATTAAAAGCCGGGCGAGAAGGGAATTCCCTTCAGAGTTACAGCATGCTGCGTGTCAACAGGTGGAAATATCAAGGAGGGGTGGGATAGATATATATATATATATATATTACACACACCGGTATATATTATACACAAACCAAACATACATTTAACTGTTCACATAAAACAGCAAATTCCATCAGCTGTTAAAGAAGGCAAACCGTTAAACCGTTTTAAAAGGTCCATCAGCATCATAAACAGTGGTGGGCTTTTGTTGAGAAGGGAAATGTCACCTAAACTATAATATTCCCGACAATGGCAGCCTCCAGGTGTATACAGGGCTGTACTTTGTACAAAGAGAAAACGCTTCCACTTTAAGACTTGGGACATAAGCAAGATGAAAGACATGTAGAATGACACAAATCAGTGGTTTTAAGTACATTTTCTAATGAAGTGTTACAGGGGATTCGGAGAGATCACAGCCGACGACCTCCTATTTAGTTGAAGAAAGTGACGTATAACGTTAGCCTTCTGTGAATCATGCGCTCGGTATAAAGTGGCGATGTGTTCAGTGACAGCAATGAATGGCAATGTTAAGGAATGAGGGAATGGAAAAGGGGGGGGGGTGGAAAAAAAAGAAAAAAATGAAATAGGGAAAAAATAGCATGCTGCCTTAATTGGTACCAACGCCATCTGAAGCACTCTTTTCCGGCCCCACCAGTGGCACCTATTTCTATACTAGTATAATGATATTAATAATAAATTATATATTCATACATACAAATTAATCAGAGGAGAGCACAGCAAGGATTTATTAAATTACATAATTTAAGTTAATGTATTGGTGCAGAGAAAGAAAAGATTCTGTACCCCGGCTACGTTTATTTATTTGACGGGGATAAGTAAACCCAGTATAGCTGGGTACAATGTATGCTTTTGTCAAATTTCCAAATGCAAAATGAACATCTTTGGCCATCAAAGAGCAGCTAAAGCATATCATTCATTCACATAAACCACGAACGACCCACTGTTCGCGATTCCAGAAAGCACGGAACATGTTTGCAGCCCACGCGCTGAGGAGGAACAAAAATGCCTCGCAAGGCTACCAGTCTGTCCATTAAGTCATTAACAACTTGGTTACCACAGAGAATGAAGGAAATCTAGTTCTTAGTCTTAAGAGGCGGTAATGACTTTTACCCCCGGTTACTTAACCAATAACCGCCTTGTGGAACGTAGGAGAAGAGGGGAGAGGAGATTTAGAGGGGGGGAGAAAAGGGGTGGGTGAGCACATACCCAGGCACTGGGAATGCCACCACTCCCAACACCATTCGTTGCATAAAGTGTCAACACATTATGAATACACAAAAAAAAAAAAAAGACAACTTTCTGGGAAGGGTTCGAGGAAAGTTCTGCTGTGTAGCAGACCACGGCACCAGACGGCGAGGGACCATCCAAAAACGGTCAAACAGGGGGGCTAACTGTCCGCCAGGCGCTCTCTTTGCCCCAGTACCTTATATATAAAGCTGTCAATAACTCATGGACTGCCGGGTGGCGGTGCTTTCTTGGGCAGTAAAGGAACTGAATTCGCTGTGCATTGTGTGACTTTTCCACGCATGGCATGTGACAGAATAAGTACGCTTCTAATTTGCCAAAAACGATGATTTCAAACACAGGCAAATACAACAAACCTCCAAGACTTTAGTACTTAAACCTACTACATCTGGCGGCATATCCAGTAACTAAAGAATTCTAGGGTGACACAGAAAAGCGTGGCTTGACATCCATTTGTTTTGGGTCTTATCTCAGACCTACGGTGACTTTACCGCATGGGTCTGCGGCTGACTCGCAGTTGGCAGTAAGCGGTCCAAGCTCACCAAAACCCAAGAGCTAACAAAATAAAACACAGACTAGCGCCATAGGACCCTAGGTACGTCACTGGCCGAATGGGTGACACCGGCACGGGTTAACGGCATGATGTAGGGCCAATCCCGACACGTAGGTGCTCGGGGAACCATTGAGTTGGCGCGGAGTAACGGGTGAGAGAGACTTATCAAGGATATGGAATGTAACAGGCAGGGCGACGAACGGTTACCGGTATCTCCTAAACACAAAGAAGTCCCTTATCTGACAGGGGCCCGCGGCTCCGGTCCCAGAAATCAATAACCAGCCTGGGACGGGCTAGCATTCTGTTTTGGCTAGTTGCAATAAAGCAAGTAGCCCAAGGTCATAAACGGATGCCACTGGGTGGTCGCCCAGACAATGACCCTGTCAACAGGCTGCTCCCCGGCCTACAACACGGCCCGTCTACCGACTGCTCGGTACAGGCCCGTGCAGGGTGCCACGCAAGGCAGGAGTGAGGCCTGCGCTCTTCGAAATGCCTGGAAGCTTCAAGAGTCAGAAGGGCTGCCATACTAACCCCAATATGGCCGACTGAGAGTGACCAACTGCGGCCCAGCTTCCTGTCACCTCCACGGTGCCGCCAGACAGCCACAAACACCGCGTCTCATACGGGCATCTTTATCACCAATAGGGCCACCCTGGCCGGACGGAAACATCTCCCCCGTCTCCCATCCCGAGCCCCCTCAACCGCCCCCTCAAAAACTATCCTCCCCGGCCTCCTACCTGCAGCTCGGCCCGCTCAACCTCCCAGTGCGCTCTCTCCATCTCGAAGCGAGCCCACTCGTGCTGGATGTAGTGCAGGATACCGGGGATTGTGTACTGTGGGGGTCGGGCAGAGAGCTCACACCCCGTGTCCGAGGGGACTCCCTGTGGCTGGGCCTGCACAGAAACTCCAGCCTGCGGCCTGGGAGAGGCGGCCATCCCTCCGGCGACCGGGAGATCCTCCATTCTACTAGGTAAAGTCCCAGGGGCTCCGGTAGGTCAATGACTGGACAAGAGGTGTCTAGCAGCAGTCACGTGAGTATCCGGTAACGGTTAGATAAGAACCTAAAGTCGGTAAACCACCGACCCCCGGGGAATCCCCACAGTCAGTTCTATAACCTAAACCGCTGTACAGTCCTGTCGGCCGCCATCTTTCACGCCCCCGGCTCCGGTAAGCTCCGCAGGGAACTCTGGGTAACCGGCCTCGCTCGCCGCCTCCCGCTTGCGAACGCCACTGCGCAGGCGCAGAAACCGAAAGCTGACGTCACAAAGGCTACTACCGTCACGTGCCTCCGCCCCTCCTCACGACCAAGGAGTTTACTCTGTGCTCGTAGACAGCCTGGTGACACATGTCCGTCCTGTGACGTCACACCGCAGGAATTCAGCTACGGGAGTTCTAAATACTAGAGCTGTTCCTGCCAGCTAGGTAAGTTTATGTAGAGGAGGGCTGGCACCTAATGGCCAGTGGGGGATTGGTAAAGCCAAGTGACCCCATCGGCCCCCTGAACGCCCCTGGTAACTAAAATATAGACATTTATACACACCGACGAACACTCTCTTTTACTGACGCATAGTTACACAGAAACATCTCTCTTGATAACACACACACACACACACACACACACACACACACACACACAACACACACACACACACACACACACACACACACATGTAATACACACACCAAACACACACACACACACACACTCATGGTAATACACACTACCTCTAACACACACACACACACACTCTCATGTTAACACACATGACTACACACACACGTATACTTATGCTAACAGACACTTAAGCATGCTCGGGAACGTACATACATGCATACTGACTAGTGCAACATTATATTAACGGGAACATTCTATCTATATAGACATAGGGGGTCTATTGGGGTAATCACCTTCGGCTAAACTTCGGCCATTTAAACTTTTGGGACGTTTGGGTCAGTAGGTGGAGTTGACTGTAGTCCGATGCAGTATCTGATCATGTATCCAAATATTATAATTATAATAATACATATAATGTTAGTAACACCCACTGAGTCACTCTTTATCATTATAATTATTGTCATTTTGTGACGGGTAAATGTCACCCGCCTGTCGCATCATCCATCCCCTGTCGCTTCTGGTAAATGAACATGGAAACCGCAGAAAATTCCTTATTTAAGCACATTTTATTCGGCTGGCAGCGAGATAATTGGAAATATTGGCATTGGCCAGGCTGACCATTGTTTTAGGCGTGGAAAATAATTCATCCTAATAAAATAGTTTAGTGTCGTTGTGTGCTGTGGATTTCTATTGGTAGCATCTCTTTAGTATCTGCTTCTCTGGTTAACACTAACATTTTCTCTATTCTCTCCAGCTTTGGATAAATCCAATGGTTATTTTTTTTTTCTTTTTCAGGAAACAGGATGATTAAATTCATTCTTATTGTTAACAAGCAAGGTCAGACAAGACTGTCACGTTATTATGAACGCTTGGAGGTCCAGAAAAGAACCCTGCTGGAGTCTGAGGTCATTAAATTGTGCATTTCCCGTTCCAAAGACCAGGTGGATATTTTCTTCCGCTTCTTCTATGGTCGTATAATAACAATTAATATAGCGCTATGTTTAACAGGCAGGCAGCAGATAAGCACAACCCTTTTCTAACGCTCAGCATCTCATATAAAAAGTGGTATAAATGTCATTTATCTTTGTTCTTTTATAGTATCGTCACTAAACCATCTCCGCTCATCTGTTCGTTCTAACACCGCTTACCAATAATGCAAGAGTCTGCCTCATGGCTAATTTCTCTTTTTCTTTCAGTGTTCTTTCATAGAGTACAAAGATTTTAAATTGGTGTACCGACAGTACGCAGCTCTCTTCGTCGTGGTCGGCGTTGATGAATCAGAGGTGAGAACGGGAATGGCGATGACGTCATCTCCCAAAATAAATACGTGGTTTGTTAATATATCACATTTTGTACACCCGGTTGTGTATTGTGGGGCAGAATACATTATACAAGTAATCAAAAATAAATGATTACAGATTCAGACCATAGTGGGATTAAAGAGATCATAAATGAATTTGATTACCCAAATAAATATAGTTTACATATATATTTTTGTATTTGACAGCCCTTTTCGCTGGTAAAATGTGTTTCATATGATCACGTTATACTCTGCGCACTCCGGGGGACCTGTTCCTACCTATATATAATTGAATAGCTTTTGTTCAGATGTCAACCTCTCTAACGTATCCCACAGCCTTCACCTCCAGATGCTTCTGTAATGAGCGGTAATAAGGAATGGGATGGCAACGGTCATGGTTTTTTGTTTTGTTTTGTAGAATGAAATGGCAGTGTTTGAACTCATACATAACTTTGTGGAAGTGCTGGACAAGTATTTCAGTAGAGTGGTATGTGTAACACTTTAGTGTGTGTATATATGTGCGTGTGTGTTATAATTCAAAAACGTTAAGGTTGTCAAAAACCAAGATATATAATATAAAAAGGTAAGCTTTATTTTGAATTAGTAGTCTGAGCGTCTCAGTAAGATGCTTTCCTGCTATCTGTATACTTCAAGCGGCCAAAGGTGGCATGGAAGCCAAACCACATCGGTGCAGGGGTGTCCAAGCTGCGGCCCTCCAGCTGCTGCAGGACTACATCTCCCATACTCTTCAGCCAGCCCCTTAGAGCATTATGGGAGATGTAGTCCTGCAACAGCAGGAGGGTCGCAGGTTGGACACTTGACATAGGGGGCCGTGGGCTGTAGCTGTGGAGTTCTCTACAGGTTTAATGCACTTTAAAGAACCTTTTCCATGGAGGAGGCTGTATGGGAAGGGGGTTTATTTAACTAAAGTTTATTTCAAGATAAAAGCTAACCCCAGTGGGCATCTGTAGCAATACATTAGCAAATTATGGTGGGAGAAAGCATGCCAGGGAATGCTCAGGACCATAAACTTACACTGCAAATCCCCTCTTTAATAAATAAACCCCCAATTTGCTAAAGGGAGTGGGGTAACACATTAGTTCAGCTATTTATACCACAAATGTACCCCAAAGAGTTTAGCGTCATCCGAGTACCAGCGGCACAATTAACTGCTGTAGAGAAGCAGGCACAAATGCGAGGACATTGGTAAATAAGCATTATTTAAAATATATAAATGTAGTAAATTAAATATATTCTGTATTAAAAAAAGCCTAACTGCCTGTGACTTATATTTTTAACTTCACAGAGTGAGCTGGATGTATCCTTTTATTTTATGTGCTTTCTTCTTGGGTTCTTCATGTGGTGGGATTGATGTATGGAGTTGCTGCCCTCCACATAAACAGAGGCGGCCACTCTTTGGGCGAAATACGTTTAGGTATGTAAAAAGTGTCAAAATAAAACATTAACTTTTATAACACCCTGTTTCAAGCAAATTACAAATGTCTTCTCTGTTTGGGAATCTTTGTTTTGCTTTTATGTCCACCATGGTCTTAGACCATTTCCCCTTGTCTCTCCTGCCATTAAAGGGATTTATCCACCAAAATGGAATTATGAATACTGAATTTCAACCCATTTCTCCAGTGATCAGTGTCATGGGCTAGGTTTGGGTCAAGGTGATACTATGAGATGCCATATTTTCCTTAAACTAGAATGGGTAATATTTGATCCATATATTTTAATGATACACACCGTGTAGCTGTGTTATGTTAACCATCAATGAAGCCGACTTCTCCTTGACTTGACGATCATCCAGATCATGTTTAATCTGGACAAAGTTCACATCATATTGGACGAGATGGTACTGAACGGCTGCGCTGTGGAAACGAATAGAAATCGGATACTCGCACCCCTCCTTGTGCTGGATAAAGTAGGCGACAGCTGAAGCCGCTTCTAACTAATGTTCTACAATTTGTGTTCCTGTACAGATTTTGCAGTTAGACCAGAAAGCCTTCGGCTGCCGAAGCATCCAAAAGGTTTATAGACTTTGACAGCGGTGCTTGCTCAAGTTAATCAGAACCCTGGTTTTATCGCCTTTGTAATTTATTATTAGTTTGAGAGGAAGGTCTTTGCAGTACCCCAGGATGTATGTGGTGGGCGCTTTTGGTGGACCGCAGTTGAGCAGCCATCCTAACACGATCACGCGTGTACTTTAGGCATCCCCAAACCTCCCCGGACTCTGCGGAGCCCTTTATGCAGACATAAAGATTGAGAAATGCTTCGATACTAAGCAGCCAACATTTTAATGGTGATATTGTACACATAATGGAATACTTTTTATTAATTCTTTATTATTTTTTTTTTTACTTCAAACTGCAACAAGTTAAATAAAGGTTTATAATATACAAAGAAAATACAAGAGCAAAAACTTGCTTTTCATACCCCTAAGTGCGAGGAACAGTCTCCTAGGCAGGGTTTCAAGTCCCCTGGAAAGTTAGGGATTATGTTACCTTGCGGCGGTACGTGTATTTTTTTAAATTTTTTTTTTTATGTTCGTGGTTGATTTATATGCACTTTGCACAAACACTTCAATTCAATCTGCATAGCAGGGGCATTTTTATAGGGAAAAACATGAACATACCCATTTACTTTTTCTTAAGATAAAGAGTAAGTTGAAGGTGCATAATTATACTTAAAACTTAAAGGGAAAGGCCAAAAAAGGGGGCATTTAAATAGTGCAGGCACCATTTTGAGGGTGGCATTGAACACAATCAATTATTCTACACGTCATGAAAGCAGCTTCTCCGACGGGTTAGTTTAAAGCTAGGCAAGGGTCTTAATGCAGGAGGTGGGGAATACAGACGTAGTGTATTATGTTTATACAAGAACTGTCACACTTTCACAAGATGTCTGAATGCTGATAAGCAGTGACCCTAAAAGACATCAGAGGTGTCCCGTCCTTTTGTCCTCTGTCAGATGAGCCTGGCAACAAGAGGGTCCTTTTAAAGTCATTCATGCCTGAAGACACTTTTGTTATTAGCAGCTAACAACTTTTTAAAGTAAAAAGGCATTGCACCCAGCCTCTCCTTCAAAGCACTGCAGAGGAAGGTGTAAGGGGCATAACAACCAGAGGAAGAAAGGCCATGTCTTTTCTCAGCACACAAAACACAAGAACGAGGGAGTGCTGCTAGTAACAAAACATAATGCCCCCCCCAACCCAGGGTAACGCTCAGTTCAGATGGAACCCTTTCTCCATGGTAGCAGCAAGCAGACGTTCTCGCATGATGTCCTCCGAAGAATACTCTGGCAGCTTCAGGTAATGCACGCATGTATTTACAGAGGGGTAGCTGGCGTCCGTGGCATCAACCTGGAAAAGAAAAGGGCAGTCCGCGTGTTCAAGGGAGAAAAAGTACCAAAAAGGAGAACGCAAATGAACCAACACACTAGGGAAAGATACTGATTGATCATGCTATGCAATACATAAATAATCCATACCTTACGGACAACAGTGAGGCGAGGGTGAAGGTTGGCCAACCCTCCGGGGGGCAATGTTGAGCACCCAGTTGTAAACTGCAAGAAGGCCTTCCTTTCGTCTGACGTCATGCCACATAGAACTCGCACAAACCGCAAGAAGCCAGGGCTGAAAAAGAATTCTTCATGAAAAACATGCAGGGGATGGGGAGGGCATCCAACAAGCATGTGCCACCCCACTGCTCCAAACCAGGGCAGGCTATAAGTAGGTATTGTAACATTAACCCTGCAGCACACAATCTTGAAATTAAACTAGCTCCCAGTAAA
The DNA here is from genome assembly GCA_009364415.1 of Spea multiplicata. NCBI lineage: Eukaryota > Metazoa > Chordata > Amphibia > Anura > Pelobatidae > Spea > Spea multiplicata. Next base: position 31,951,072 of record VKOC01000008.1, read on the forward strand.
GACTGGAGACCCCCTGATGTCACAATAGTCCTCCACGCAATATGGAGATGCTCTTGCATCATGACATCATATACTGCCCCACTTCCCAGGCGCTACCCTAAAGTAATTACCTTTCCCTTGTATAGCCAAGTTTGGGTTCTGTGTAATTGATGATGTCTTCAGCTGACCAAGATGGGGACTGGTTACCACAAAGTATCATCTGGACTTCTTCATGGCTAAATGAGCCCAACTTCTCCATAGGGAAAACTTTATTAAAGCCGCCTAAGGAACATGACACATGGGAGTGAACACGCAATGCACATATCAAGCATAATGACAATCCAAGAGGTAATTTGATTCAGTACATAAAATACACGCACAAGATCACTCATCGGAGAATGGGATAAACCCTAACAGGGTCATATGGACTATTATGGTATTTGTTTTTGCATGCAAACATTTGTCTTAAAGTTACAAAAAATTAAGACTTCTGTCTCATTATTTAAGGCTTTCAAACTTACTTCTAAACGCCTCCATCTGCTTTTGCACACCCGTCTGCATGCAAAAATCAAACATCAAGTCGACATATTCCTCGGCATTGTCAATCATCACCATCTGGAATAGACAGAAAGGTGGTGCTATTAGAAACCAATACTAAATATATAATTAGTTCCATCCCTTCCTAAACTAGAATCTCCTTGCTTTGATGTATCCTGCCAGCATGTATACAGACAATACCTTGTATACATACAAGGTATCAATTATTTATAAGCAGGCTTTAACATCTTGAGTTCTTGCTGCACCTTGTGTCACACGAGAGAGGGTGTACAATAAGCTTCAAAGCTATTAGTGTAAGCACTATGTTAACGACCCCCCAACCCAGCTCCCCCTTTACACAGCAAACTGAAACAGCTTGTGTCTGCCAACACATCTCCATACCTCATCCTCTCCATTTGGCTTCAGATCCACTGAGGAGAAGCCATAAACTCTGGAAGATGGACAGAACTGGAAATTCAGTCTAGAAGGTAGAGGGGGAGAAAAAAAGAAAATGAGCAAGCAATAGTTCCAAAATAATCATACACAACACGCAGACATCTTAACCAATCCTCACCCAAGGTCTTCAATGCCAACAGGAGGTCCAGATCCAGATGGATTCTTCAGCATCAGTTCCTGTAACTGAGTGTTCTTCTCATCCTCAGACAAGCTGCGGTTATTCAGAATTTGCCTCCTTTTCACAGCCAACTCGCGTATGTCTCTAAGAAAGCGAGCACGGTGTGGGTTTACCAGCTCAAAGTCCTCCCATGTCAGGATACCCTGGAACCAAGCTGGCGGCTTTGGTTTGGGTGGGTCCAGGATAAACTCTGACTTGGAGTCTTCATCAAAGCTGCCAACAGACAGGGCATCGTGGCCGTCCTCGGTGGAAGCTTCCGATTGACTCTCTGTGCAATGCTCGCTTTCTTCTCCTCGCGTGGCATACAGCAGCTTGCTCATGTTGCTTTTGATGTCTCCCATGCACATGAGCCGGAAGAAGGGTTTAGAAATGGGCAAATCCACCAATCTGTTGTCTTGGATACACTTCGCCAAAAAGATCCCAAGGAAATGGCAAAGCCTGGTCACTCTGTCCAACTCCTCACTATCCTGGGGGTACGGTGCAACAAAAAGACCACAGGAACGCTGAACATAATATCCCGGAGGCTTTAAACCACCACCTAGATCCACCTGCAAAATACCAAACAGAAAACTGCAGAAAAGTTTGATAGAGGTGAGCATCACAAAAGCGGCCGCATATTTTAATTGGTTTTTCCGCAAGATTCAAGTCCTGTATCATGAGGTGCGCTTTGGTTACAGTGGGATTGTGAACCTTCACAAGCTTATATAAAAATAGAACAATCTCAATAAAGTAAAGTGCAGTATCTAGGGACAGAGGATATATAATAAATCTCTTCTGGATGCAGGAGCTCATCATGCCAATCTCCAACGTCTAAACTCAGAATTGTTTAAATTGAAACAAAATGAGTGAGCGCGGGAGGAAAAATACCCGAAGTATTTTGTCTAGCAACCTTTGTAAAAAGGTGCATCCACTAAAATTACAATACAGAATAGCTTAATTACCTATGAATGTTTTTACGGGTGATTTGGTTTATGAGCAGCTCAGAGGAGAGCCCATGGTTTCATACCGGTTTGTTTAACAGCACATTAATGGACCACTAAAGTGGGACTACAATGAGGTGCATTTACAAGCAGCACCCCCTACATATAGCCAACAGACTTCATACCAATCCCATGTGACAAGACTTGGAGAGTTTAATAACTACAAATGTTATACCTTAGATTACTGTGTGTCACACTACTAGACTAACACCGACTGTTACCTGTCGAGATTCATCATCTGGGAAGTCATCATCACATAACCAGATCCCCAAATCCGTCTTCTGGAACTCTGCAGCCACCAGGGCGTAAAATTCTAGGGTGGGACCCAGTCCAGTGCCTTCTTCCCCCAGAAACTCAACCTGTATGGTGACAGATTAGGATGGACATTATTATAGGGCTAACAAGCAAAATGTCATACATAAGATGGGAAGGTTAAAATATCAGACAGAATTATACGAAGGTACCACACATGAATTGTTACCTCAAGCACAGACTTGCGGTCCGCGTGAATCTGCATGACGTTCTCTGCCCATTCCATCAGCGACTCTCCCCGTGGTACCTTCACCCGCTCGTGCTTTAAACGTCCTACTCTGAACTCGCCTGGGTCATCCCTGCGCACAGCGCTGGCTGTCCTACTCCTTTCTACTGTGGCCTCCCGTCTGTTTTGCAGCCACACAATAGCTCTGAGCATAAGATTAAAAGACAAAGATAAAGAACACCTGGCTACAGTGAACACGGAACAATTCATACTGTGTCACCAGAGCGAGCAGACAGTACCTGGACGCCCCGAAAGCTGTGCATGTGAAGTAGAGCTGCCGTGTTTCAAAGGGTATGAGGAAGGGACACTTGCTGGTGAGCTGCTCACACCAATCTGGCAAAGCTCCACTGGCCAAAGCCAAAGGCTCCTATAGAGAGAAGAAATCATTTTCTGAGACATTCGGATTAAGACAAAGCTGTAGGGTCACCCCTCTCGCCCCTTTACAGACCTCAATTTGTTGGAGGATCTTGGTGGTTATTTTCTTACTAGTGAATTCTTCCGCTGGGACGCTGAAAAGCAGCATCTCGTCTCCTTCTGCGACAGAGTAGCAAGATCATTAAACTGGCACACACATGGAGACATGCTATAACCACGCCAGCAAGAATAACGCCTCAGACAAGTGACAGAAAGCGTATCTCAGCCCATCTAAATGGTCTTCCCCAGGTGACAATACAGTTAGCATTGGATACATTGCCAAGCAGCTTACCTTCTTGAGGGGTCCGTGCAGAGTATGGGTCACTTGCAACAATATAAAGAATTCTCAGGAGTTGCAGAACATCCTCAACACCACACGAGTTTTGCCCGCTGCCAGCCTTGGCTTGAGGGTGCTCCCGAGCGTGACTAAGGATATCTGCACTCTGGAGGGTTTGAAAAGCAGCGGGCATCACTCCCGATTTACAACCATTCTCACAGAAGTCCTGGAAGAAAGAGCAAGAAGAACAAGGTATTCACGTGCCTCAACTTTTTGATGACGCCTACAGAGAACTATCCTAAAAACAAAAAATGCACATGCCTCGGGTACACAAGAAACCCTTGTTCAGAGGATGACAAAGTAAAAGGAGAAAAAGCAAGAAATATATAAACTTTAGATCCTGCTTCCTAAATAAGTCTTTTGCCCATCTAATATTTCTTACTTTGTAAGCCGCTATGAGCTGTGAACAGTTGCGATTTTTCCGAATGCTTTTGTTTGTTCCAGTGAGTTTCCAGCGCCGCAGAAAGCACGCATCGGCATTCCTCTGAAGGTAGGTGATCAAGTCATTCTTTGGCAAGGTATCTGTGCCCAAGGACTGTTCCACATGTTCCACTGACCAACAACCCTGAGGCAAAAGTAAGAGAATATAACAAAAAGATGTCTAAGAAGATGCACACAGATAGACCTGTCGCAACTCTCTTGAACATTAAACATAAGGACATCTCAGAACATTACTGCACATGGCCAAAGGGGCTCGCCAAGATTGCTTTTGATGACTAAGATGTTGCGGTTTCTTTAATACCACCACTAAATGTAAAAATATGAATCAGGAACCTATGCTCTACAGCAAGGAAGGGGCAAATCCAGTCTTGGGATAACCAAAGACCGGTGGGGCTGTGCATCACTGCTCTACAGTAGGCACAAATGTTCCAGCCCTCCACATGGCGCCATACATTTAGAGTTTGCCAGATATCCTGACATGTGAAGGCTTTGAGAAGCAGATTGGGTTCACTGGCTCAGACATACATCAGCTGGCCGTAGAAATAAAACCTATTTTTGCTACCAAGCGCTCACAAGCCTCTCCAATGGGTCAGCTCACTTACCATTCTGCCAGATTCCTTCTGTTTATCCGAGTCCTTCATTTCTCTGTACATGATTCTATGAACAGGAAAGGATGATGCAATTAAAATACAATTTATCCAAATATTATCGACTCGCCACATTAAATCTACAATAATCTTACACGTTAACACATGATCTGCTTTACTACTTGCATTTTGGTAGGATGATTTTTCAAGGAAATTATTTAAGGGAAGGAAACCAGATGTCAAATATTAAGGTTGAGGTGCATTATTTAGTCCAAGGATGGATAACTTCAGAACCATTTGTTTCATATACCAGCTTACTGTTTAAAGGGAAACGTATCTGACCTAAAACCATAAGGTTATTCAGGATTTTGATTTTCCAGTTGTTATTCGGGGTATTTCAGGAAACCCACAAGCCCTCAGTGAAGGATGCACTGGAATTCTGTTACCCCAAGACTCTCAAATCTCCTTACGTGTAAGTGGGTTCCCAGATCCTTCTCAGCTTATCGGTCTTGACTGATCCATTACAAGATAGCTGCAACAGTTTCTGTACATAGTAGAAGATGGTGGAACGGAAGTTACTAAGAGGGAGCTCCACTTCTCTTCCACTGCCCACACCGGTGACCTTGAGTGTGAGTGCCAGGCGAGGAGGAGGGGCGCACTCCACCTCCTCCAGGAGCTCTGAATGGGGGGTACCTGCGGTGAAAACAGATTGAAAATGGAAACACTGCTCTGATGCCAAACCGGTGGGCATATTGCCCTCAGGCTAGTAGGTCCACCAGTTCCCCGCTGCTCTTTGATCCCCCTTACGCTACGGAACGAGACACACAATTTCTAGTGTTAACCTGTGCTATCTCACAGCACTAAGCCTCGTGTGTCGCCATTCCAAAAAGGTAGGTAGCAATGAAGGCACCATATTCATGCTGAAGACGACAGAGTGGATTAACACAACATTTGTTGGGCATTAACACTATTGTTCTAAGTGCCTTTTTTATGCAGATAATTTGAAAGATATGTTGACTTTTCTTTCTTGCATTAAGGAACAGCTGCTTTGCCAAACAAAAGAATTTAGCATGGGTTGGATGTGATGTGTCAGCATATTATATATTCCTACCTACAACGCACAAGGAAGCGCGTAGGAGCAATTTACATACCTGGCGCGGGTATTTCCAGGTCTGTGGTTTGCTGGACGTTTGTTCGCCCAGGACGAGGATCAAAAGCAGGGACCAAGGCAGAAAACTGTCTCTTCAGCACATAATCGTCATCCCAGGTTCTACGACGACCACCCTTTGTCTCATATTCCTCCTCCTCCTGCCCAAGGCAATCAGATGATGTCAGAGAAGATCCATGTTTAATCGCTTGGCTGCGTAATGCTTACCCCAACCAACTGGACTAAACTTATGTTTCATTGTGGATTTCTCTACTGCTCATCTACAATCTAATCAAATGGAACTCTGTTGACCCCTTAATAGAACATTGTCATAATATTACATATTATAATATATCCACAATATTTACACTTTTCGCACGTGTATATTATAGATAAGAAGTTTCATATCTTCACTATTCGTTAAGGAAGGCTAATACAGCAAGAAGGGCTGAGTTGGCCCTGTATAATGCATAACTCAATGGGTGAAGAGACTATCAAGAAATCTCACTTTACATTATACAGGCCCAGTCAAGCTGTCCCTGCAGTAGAAGCTTACTAGCCCTTTATCATGTATAATGAAAGCAAGGAGTGGAAATCTCCCCCGTAAGCTCTGCTATGGTTGAACAGACCCCAATATCTCCTGCTTACCATGACTTCTTCATATTCCTGTTCATCTTGGTTATCATCTTCATTTTCATCATCTTCTTCGTCAGGTTCAGGAAGATCTTCATCATCATCTAGCTCGGCAAGAAGGGTACTTGCCCGACAACTGTCCAAAAAATCTTTCCAAGGGAGAAGAAACAATGTTATTTTGATGACACTGTCACATCACATATCCGTAAAACCTACTGTTCGCCGCAAAGAGAGGAAAACCATGTCTTAATCATGGAACTTGTGTAACTTCAATGTATCAGCACCCAGATCTGTATACAAGGTTCAGGCAGTGTATCATTTCAGACTCCAGTCTGGTTCTGCTACACTCACCGTACAGCGAGTACTCTGCTTCCTGCCCCGTGTCGCTTTCACTCGACGTAGAAGTCAGGCTGGTGGTCAGTGTGTTGCTGAGGGACTGTCCCACAGAAAGGCCAGTCGTGGCGGTTGCCACATTGCTGCTGGTGACACTGGATGTGGACATTGTAACAGTTGATGTGGTCCCAGTGGTTGTCAGGTTAGGAAAGCTTTGGGCTCCCATCAGTGGAGAGGCTGGGAAAACGTAAGCAGTTGAAAACCAAAACTTAGTAGTTATACTACATGGTATCTGAATTATACATTCAAATTTTCTTTTCTGTTCTCTAGTTACTTTAATGAAGACAGTCCTTTAAATGTTACATTTACTTCAGCGGTCATCTGCTCCAGGAATACATAGTGGACACGGCCCTATACCAAACATTTCCGGACTAGACCCTTCTCTTATAAAAATGTCTATCAATAACATGATATTCCCATCCATACTAAAAGTCGCAATCACGCCATGCATGACAAGGATCTCAAATAATCCATCGTCTCACCACCCCAAATCAGAGCTTCACCAAACCACCAAACCCACTGGACACCTACTGGCAGAGCAGACGGTATTCCTTCCCAAGGTGTTCGTGTTGTTATCACTGCTGCTTCGACTCAGATTCATGTTGTTGGTGGCATTTGTCCTAGCGATGTTTGCAACCCTCCTCACAAAGGATTCCAGACTAGAAGTCTCCCTTGAAGACAGGTTTGGGACGCTGGCACTGGAGCTCATCGGGGCTCCCGCAGCCAGCAGAGAACTGACAGAAAGCCGGTTGCTCGCAGAAGACCCTAGAGGGCGAGGGACCGTAGCCTCCTTGTTGCTGAGTTCTGATACAGAACTGACATCAGGAGAGCTGATGCTCACCATACCCATCGAGATGGTGGGAGCCTCCCCAGCCTTGCGTTCTCCATCCGCAGCCATTTCCACCCCAGGAGGGCAGGTGGAAGAGCCTGAAGCTGCCTGGTTGGAGGACAGCACCAATATAGGGTCATTGTGGGGTTCAGAGCCTGGCTCCTCGGGCCTCCTCTCAGTCCGTGCACAACTCAGACTCGCATCACTGCTGCTTGCCACGCTGCAGACTGAGCTGCTGCTGCCCTTGCGGCTGCAGGGGCCAGCCACCCCGCCGGCGGCCGCGCAGGAGGAGGAGGAAGCCGGAGGGGCCTTGTCAGGGCAGTTGTTTTTCACCAGGCTGCTCCAGGATGGCGGCGTGCCTGCAACAGTGGATGAGACAGGTTTGGATGACACCGCAGACTCAGGGTCATACCCTGGGGCCAGCTTGAGGTCAAACTTTCCTTCCGCGCCCATGCGGTAAGAGTTAGAGCCACCGGCATCCCAAATGACATCAATCCAGCCTGGAAAGGGATAGTAGCGTGTAAGATGGAAGAGCGAATAGCAAAAAAAGGACTGATTGGAATCAAGGGGAAGAAAAGCAGGCACATTAACCCATCTGATATTCAACCAGAAGAGTTAATGAAACACCGTCAGCAAGACCAAGCAGTATATTCAGACAAACCTAAGACTAGAGATGGCCCTGCACAACATTTCCTCCCTTTGTATACAACCCAACATATATTACCTTTGGGTGACACAATGCAGTTACAGTGACAAAACAACTCTAATCATATTAAGGAAATGCACATTTTTCCCCAAAAGTATGAATCCCTTTTCTTTTCTCTAGTTTTGATTACCACATTACGTATAGTCTACAAAATTATTAATATTACGGCCCAATTAAAAACTTGAAACTAGGTTATTATTTATTGTTTTATATAGCGCCATCAAATTCCGTAGCGCTGGTTACCAACTCTACATCCGCTGCGCTGAACAGAAATCAGATGTGACCACGCGTGCAATAATCTAAGCATGTAATAGACAAAACATTTCAGGCTGATCAAATTTGGAGAATTATCTTTAGCACAAGGGAAAAAATGCACAAACGCAGGAAGCAGAAGTAGGCGGAAAAGGGACAGCGAGGCCAAGAAATATCCCAAAACATCACAGCTTAACAACAAAACATAATGTATTAAGGAGGTGTAAATATATGCGCGAGAGAACTGGTCACGGCGTGGAAACTGTCCTCGCTCCCGTCCGAGCGCAGCCGGTGCCCGTAGCAGTGTCGAGGATTTGCTTACCGTTGTGTAGCTCTCCCGTGACAGTGCCCTCGCCCTGGGAGCTACCATCCTGATCTCGCCACTTCCAATCAATGCCACGGACAACCCTCGCTCCAGGGACCATGTATTTCAAGACTTGGGAACGCACTAGTCGCCTCTGACGTCTCAGGTTGGCCTCTGCTTCTTTGGCGGCTTTACCTAAAACATGTAGAAATAAATGGCACGCTGCGAATATTGCCACGTTTCGACATTCAAGCCAAGGCTTTACACACAAGGTGAAACCCTACTAAACATCACTTCTTTCACAGCCCAGATATGAGAAAAAAAACATTTTTGGGGATCAATACACAGGGAAACTAGATTTTGCATTCTTACATCATCTGTCCCTTTAAATTAGCCTAGTCCTTAGCAGGGTCACCATTTGCCCACGTTCACTTACCGAGCTGGTCCTCACACACGCCGCTTACACTGCCGTAGAGCTCGAAGCCAGACAGTGAGAGGTAGTGCGTCTGCCCGCTGGCATTTTTCCCGGTCTGTTTTATCCGGATGTGTCTCCAACCCTGTTTCTCCTCTCTAGGTGGGTCCAAGGGCCATGTAGCGGTGGAACTTAATGACAGAACAGGGAGAGGAGGAGTAAGAAAAATGTATTTTATTGTCCAGCCTCCAAAAGCTGGTTAGGGTATAACACTTAACCTGCACTAACACAGGCATTCGGAGAAAGCAGCATGAATTATTAACAGAGCCAGCTGCGTTCTCTCCCTGAACTAGAAGGAGCTGCCAGCAATCGCTCGCCTAACACTCCTGCAGTCAAAGACGATCCGTTTCACTGATCAAGAAGAGACTTAATAGCTCTTTTTACAAATAAGTGGGGGAAAAAAATTTCCATTGAAAACTTAATGCTCTATTGTGCTTTTCATAGATTTGCATACGTTAGTATGCAAAACCTGTTAACTTTTACTATCTTTAAGGAGCATCCAAAACCAAAAAAAGTGGATAAAAAACCCTTGAGATTTCTTTAGATCAGTGAATAAAACAGAACTTACACAACTTTTAGGTTTGAATTTTTTTTTTCCTTCTCCCCAGAGCACGTTTACACCCAAACGTCCAACTAAACACCATTAACACGCATTAACATGAATAAAAGAAAGATACAGTCTCCTACCCTGGTTCATTTAGGCTGCAGTCATCAACATGCGTGTACAGAGCGGTCCAGTTCTGGCCATCTTTAGACACCTGGAAAACCCAGTTCCGAAGTGCAGAGCGGCCATAACCACGGGCATGGCGCAGGGTGTAAGCGGAAGGCACAATCCACAGGCCAAGGTCAATGGCAAACCAAGCACTCTTGTCATCATTGGTGTGGCAATTTAGAGCTGAGCTGTCACGACTGAGGATGTCCTCCAACCTGCCATACGGCAGATTTCGGCCTTCAGAAGATGTAACCACCACAAGGCCATATGCTGCTGGGTTCACCCACTCGTATGCTGTCCTGTAAATGGCAGAACTGTAATTAATGTTCTCAAAAGCTAAATAATTTATCTTCCCCACACAGATAGAACATTCAGCCAAAGTACCCACACAGCAGGGCCTGAAATAGTCAGGAGTGAACAGAGAGAGTAAAGATATTCAGCCACATTGAACAAAGCCATTAAAGGGACAGCCACGCTGATTTTCCCATCACTATTTCACTTAAAAACTCTGCTATTTTACTTGCACCTACTGATCGACAAGTGAACGCTGCACATGGACCAAATATTTTGACGTGCCTGTTCCATTAATCTAGGGTTGTACAACTCCTGTCCTCAAAGTCTAAAAAACAGACTGGCCCCAGGCATCTGAAATATTCATTCACGTACTCGTCTTTATGCAGGGAAACACAGGACCCAGACTTTTAAGGCCCTCGAGGGCCAGTCCTGCTTAACTAGGTGGTTAGGCTGGTCTTAGCTGCTGGTGTCCACACCACATAAATCCTACTTACTTGGCGTTCGTCCCAATCCAGTACATGATCCCGTTATCATCAAAGTCGTGTTGGTGCCGGAAGACGCAACTCTGCCCCTCTCTTAGCTTGCGAACAAATACGAACGATGAGCGATCAAAGTCATACCACTGCTTAGCAACCTGTGAGGACAACCACATAAACAGTTACTGACACATGTAGCACTGCAAAATAAACCTAAAACCTTATTTTCTGCAAGAAAAGGTGCCCCTAAAGCCGTCTTTGTGAACGGCTCAATCTTACACACACAGAAGTTACAGTTGGGAGCCCGACACAAACTATGACCGACATCTCCTGGATCTTTCCACTCACCATCTTAAGCAAATACTGTTCTAGTGACTCGACGGTGGCCAGAGGCTCCATCTTCAGCATCCGACCAGTACGGTCAATAAGAGATGTTTCTCCAGGTGCTCTCTCCAGGCGGAACCGAAGTCTCCGGGTTAACATCTGAACAAAACGAACAGGAAATTTGTAGTGTAGTGAGATGACCCCGCACCATCAGTTACCTCCAAGCATGGGCACCCAAATGAACTGGATAAGAAAATATCACAAGAAACATGATTTTGTCTTATGTCGTGGCCACTTACCTGGAGGTTGTAGCTGGATCCAGGTGTATCATACAAGTACAGAGGCAAACGTTCTATAGATTCAAGCACGGCAATCAGCTTTCGGACCAGTGCAATCGCTGGGCGGCTAAATGGCGATAGTCAAAAACAAATAAGAGGGTTAGACTGCTGGTCAGGTCATATACAAGAGAATCTTACAGTGAAGATCTTTTCTAATGGCAAAGTGAATTGTGGCCTCGCACATTTATGTGATTACGGTTGTGGAGCCCATGGTAGTTACTGCCCTTTAAACCTTCTGCAGGACAGCTTCCACTTGCCTTTTAATAAGAATCCACAAAAGGGAAGCAACAACCAAACATTTAGCTTTACTTAATAAGCAGTTTGATATTCATTTTCTAGAATAAGTTATAACAAATAATAAGAACACAAGTGGTTAGAGCAGCACTAATTTACATACAGGCTTACCCATTGTACAGCGCTACGGAATTTGGTGGCGTTATATAAAACAATAATAATAATGGACAAATAGTTGCGGATTAGTATAGTCAGATCTATGCTGAAGGCTCTTAAAGGGGAAACCTCACAGGTTTTATTTATTTTATTATTGTCACCTACAGATCCGAGGGCGGCCATTGTTACCAAGTTATACTTTGGATGACCTTAACCGCTGAAACACAACACTGAGCGGATTCTTTGTGGCAATGCTAATGAAGTCAATTCCGCTATAGACTTTCATTAGTCAGAGTGTATGACTGGGTGATTAAGACCGAGTCATTCTACTGTGGCCAGCTGACCAGGTATAGTATTTACACCACAGACAGATTATATATTTTAAACCCGGACTGATATTGAACAAAAAAGTGAAGGAAGGCAATCGTTACAGGAATGCTCAATTAGGGGTGGGAAAATACCTTTCATCATCCTCGTTTTCAGTGAATGCAGTCTTGAACACATTAAGTCTTTCAACAAGTTGACCGCAATCTTGCTTAATATCAAAATCTTCATTCTATAAAATAAAATCAATGTCAAGTTCCACATCTGCACCTTAAATATGCCATCAAAAGTTATTAAGAGTCAGATAAATGTAGTCTCTCAAACTCGAAAAATCCTTCAACATAAAGCAGAGAAAAGCCACAAGGCTTCACGTCTATATTATGAGCTACGGTAACTCCAGCATTATATATATATTCTATATAGTGTTATATTTAGAGCGCATTTCGATGTGGTTGGGGTATATTTAAAGTAACAACTAAAAATGTATAGTATCTAGAGAATTCCCTTTACGGTAACAGGGAAGAGGTTCTCCGTGGTCTTACATTATTGAGCACAGTCAGCAGAGCCTGCACCAGACCACTGCTGCACATTTCATATGGAGAGATCATGTTCTCATCCTTCAAGAGAACAATCAGATTCTCCAGGGCCGTCTTCATCAGATCTCGCCATGTGTTTTCCCCTTCGATACACTGCAGGGACAGAAAGATCACATATTGGAGTAAACAGTGTTTTCACAACGCAGACAGTATTTGAAACACATTTCTGGGATAGGTTTGTGCATTCTAGAGTACTGGGAAAAACATTTTTAACAATCAGTTATACAAGTGTTGAGCAGAGTGAATAGACCATCACTCAGACACATAGGCCAATACACATGAACATCAAGGAAATGTAATATAAAAAGCTAGGCCTACCCCACCAAATCATCAAAATCCGAGGCCATTGAGTTATCCAGATAGAGGAAACAATTAACAAAAGCAGAATTTAAGGACGATTCCCATTCTTTTACCTGTCTATTCATATGAAGCTCCCATGAGGACTCGAGCTGTGTTGCAATGTTTCTTAAAGTTACCACCACCCCACGTGGCATGCTTTCCACGGCCTTAAAATGATCATCATACAGATCTCTTGCCATTGTTCGGACCTGATGACAGATAATGGGTAGAAAGGTCAATAAATCTCTGTGGGAAAAAAACAAAAACGAATTTTACGATCATTACCCTAAAATATGAACAAAGACACCCTCACCTTTTGCTTGGTTTTCTCCAATTTTGATTTTAGCTTCCTGCCTCTCTTTCCTGTCCAACCGGTTACAAACTCTGATCCTAACACAGACACTTTCAATTAAAATAGTGAAGGAACAGAGGAAAAAAAAAAAAAAGATGACGAAACAAGCAAAGAGCAAAATTACATGGAAGTTAAATGTTTACAGTGCGGTTTGTTAGATCATTACTTGTAATCAGGAGTAGCCATGTGCTCTAACTAAACATCTTTGAAGCACCTACCCAGGGAAGTCTCTGCAGTGAAGGAGTGCTTGGTGCCCCTATTTGACTCAAATACAAAACCAGGCAAGTCCTCCTTCAGTATTGTGGCTTGCTGACCATCCGAGTTGTGAATTGCAATCTCCCCATCTTTCAAGCAAGTAAGGGACCAGTTGCCCACAGTGAGCTTGCCTGGTCCAGGAGAAGACAGGAGAGGCTGGCTCGAGGTGGATGGTTTGACTTGACTGCGAGCCCTCTGTAGCTTCTCTAGAAACTCACTCCTGCTTTCTGTATACAGGAAACAAAGCAATATAGAGAGGTGCCAAAACACGTCAAACATGTACCTAATAGAATCAATTTAAGCATATAATCAAATTAAAAAGGACAACGTTATCCTCTACAACACAAGCAAACAGACATCCTTTACTCACAACAGAATCAGCCTTCTTCAAACTCACACTCATACACTGCGCCAAAAAGTGAACATTTGACCAATCTTTACAAAGAAAACAGAGATAAAATGCATTCAAGGTAAATCACAGTTGACCATTTAATACGCCAAGTTATTACTGATCTCAAACGGATCCTCTAAAGGAGAAGGGAAGGGATGCAATGATTTCATATCCAGTCTTTGGGAAGTGGATGGGGTCTTGTGCTTACCTGAGCTGTCCGAGCCTCCCTCCGGGCTTCCACTTGAATACATAGTTGCCAGCTTCCCATCTAGGATGAAGCGAAACCAGCCGTTGCTGCCGTTGGAGAGCTCCAGAGCTGCAGCATCGCTCCAGATGTAAAGACAGTCCCGGCCTCGGATTACTGACCAGTCCCTCCAATGATATGGCCTGCCCTGCTGCAGCTCTTTGGCATCTTCTTGCGGTTCGTCCTCCTATGAGAATATGTGGTTGCATTAACATCTTTTGGACACCTTCACAGACCTGTCTCCCACAGACTAATTACAACCTGGATAAGCCTACTAAACATTCTGCAGTCATGACCCTCACATAACATAAGCATTTACACAAAAAGACCGAAGTTCTCCAGGCTTCTTAGGAGTCTCTTCAAGGATTAGCATTGACTATCAGTATTCACCTTCTCTGGTTTTAGATCCTCCTCGTTTTCATCGTCAGATGTAGGACCTGCCAGGGTAGACACTTTGCTGATGACTCCCAGTCGGGCCAGCTGGTCCAGAAAGAGATCGTCCCCTTTATCTACCAGATCTCTGATTATTTGCAGAGCCAGAAGGTGCCCATCATCATCATCCTGTGGGATAAATCAGTTATGTCTGGGGTTACAGAGTATAAATGCCTTGAGAGAACCAAAATAATGTCGCATTATGATCTGAGTAACAGTAATAATAAGGAAAACAAACAACACTTACCTACAGCCCTAGCATGAGTGCAATGGTCTGACACTAACGAGAATGCCTGTTTTACCCAATACTTAAGGCATTTTAGATCTGCAAGGGGATTACGGTAGGACCTCTTACCAATGGCAAAGCAGTCCCTTTAATCTCAATAACCATGATAAATCATGATTTATTCTAATAGTACTAACCTCCTGGTCCAACACAGTGGCCGTTATCTCCACAAGAACGGTAGGCAGGTTGTGTCCAGCATCGGAGTCGCAGACTTCCTTCAGAAGCACTTCGGAGCAGAAGTGCATCATCTTCCTTATAAGAGCGAGGCTGGCTTTCC
>VKOC01000008.1:31980170-32000689 GCA_009364415.1 Spea multiplicata
ACTTCTTTGGAGGCTTCCAAAGCCAATGTCACAGATGGCACTGGTAAGGCACCAGAGGAAGTATTTTATTCAGCTGGATAACGCAATACATTTAAATTAGACACTGAACATGTATGCATGTTAAGCAAACCAACTAATAGACAAAATACATACTAACACATTTATTCCATGTCATCTAGCGTGAAAACGACAGCTATGCTCTCATGTCCATAGGAGGAAAAGGAAGACCGCAGAGGAATAAAGTACAAGCCTTGATCATTCCCATACCTACAGTCATCATGACCTTTTGGATAACTTCACATATTTCACGAGCAGCTGCTAATTGTGCCTTCTCTCCCAGGAGCTCCCCTAGCGTGGTGCGGAGAACATATGAGATGCAGCGCCTGGCACAAACAGCTTCAGATGAGTTCTGCGTTGTTTTTGGATGGGAAATAAGCTCTAGGATATGCGATAGAAGAGCAGAGACATTCCTGGCAAGCCACTGTCCGCCAAGTGTGGCCAAAAACACAATGTAGGCCTGGAGAAGACATGACAAATCTGTGTGTCAGTAAAAATAGCTATCCCAGTTATGTTTGTATTCGGTCAACCACCACTGCAAATAATTATCACATGCATAATATCTGCATTCAAAGAATTATAATCAGAAAAAACCACTGCATGACAATTTAAGCGACTGATCTAACGCTTGTGTTGGTTCGTAATGTTTGTGGGTATGTTATACAGATGTTGCTAGCTCCTTAACACCAAGTAATAGTGACTACTCTAGACCTTATGTAAATATTGATGCAGATGAAGTAAATATAGTTGTTAGAAAAAGTTGTTATTGTAAATATTATTGCTGACAAAGACATAAGAAAGCAGGGAATGTCTAGTCTATGATATATGGACGAGTTCACGCCGACATGTCTACTCTATGTTCTTCTATATATATATGGGCAAAGGGTCAAGTCCAGGCCATTCTTAATTATGCAGCTTAAAGAGGTGTAACCTGCTTGAAAAGTACCCAATCATAATAATGCATGCTATTAGAAGTAGATAAGATGCTATATAAACCATGTAATCAAAATGTGTAATTAGACAACGCTTCGACTTTTGTGTGTTGTGTGCCTTGTCTCGATTATGCGCATGATCTAAATAAAGGAAACTCTGAGGAGAATTCGACCATTAATTCAACCAACAATAGTACATCTGTTGATCAAAGATAACTTTTTGCTACCTGCGCTGTCCCCAGTTGGATGTAGCGAGTTGTACAGCTTGCTCCCCCCAGCATGTCTCCGCCACCTCGCAGAAAGCCAGAGTTTCCACGCAGGAACCCCGCGGACAGCAGTCCAAATGCATCTTGAATTGAAAGTTTTCGTCCGGCTTGCTTTGGGGAAGCTGATAGAAGAAATGTCAGAATTAATATTATGCACAGTATCATAATATTCAGCAATCCATTAATATGAATGTTTTAGTTTGCCACTGTATATTGTGTCTACTCTCGTATGTACTTTCTAGGTCCTCCTTTGAAAGTTACTTTTGTTGAAAAGCTTTATGAATATAAATCACACCGTTGGACATTTTGGTATCTAAAAAAGAAGTGTGAGCACAGTACCCAGTATAGTGTGTCGGAAAATTATACTTTTGAGGTCACAATACAATGGCAGTATTTTAATAGAAGGTTCACGATTTGTCAAACTTACTTGGGCCTTGAACAGCTTTGGACAATACCTTCCCCATCAGTCTGGAGACTACTAGACGTACATCGTAACTGCTGCCTTCAAAAGCCTTGAAGCAAAGGGAAATGAGACTCTCGAGGTCCGAGCCCCACATGAAGGATGCTTCGTTCTGTAAAGCCAAAAGGCACTGCAGACATGGCAAAGAAAAAAAGTGTAACTGTTAGAAAAGAGGACAGACAGGATTTTTACGAGTCTGCCCTATGTGAGAGACATGTTGGGTTTAGCTTCTTATTAAGCACAAATATGAGGGGTTTGGGTTTTTTTTCTTGGTAAATAAATATAATATTATTCATTAGTAAATAATCCCCTAAATGATTATATGAAAAGCCAATAATCTATGCAGAAGGTAATGTGTTCATTTATGAAACAGATCCATATATTTGTTTGTTATACAGCTAGTAATAAATGCAATTTAATGTGAACAGGCTATTTTAAGTAGATTAAGTAATTAACTCCTTTTACATTATTTTATTTCTTTTAATTGCCACATCCTACTCCTTTTTACCTTAGCGGTAGCACAGCGCACGGACATGGAACGGTCAGTGAGGCAAGATCGAGCTGCCTTGTAGATGTCCCGGTGACAAGGGGCGACTGAGGGTCCCAAGCCTGTTACAATACGTTCCAGACTTAGCATGATCTCAAGGCGACCCTGAGACTGTACAAAGAAATAGGTTATTATCTGCACATTCATTACAGTTCCTCTTGCTGACAAACCTCTAAAACTTTTAATCTACAAGGAAAAAAAGAACTGCTTAAAATATTAAATCAGTAGAATAGTCTTCACTTAACAATGCACAAGGGAGGGAAGTATGATTCTCCAACACTAAACTGCTATGTAAAAGATACAATCTTTTCAAGCAGGGTGCTGGGTTGTAGAGTGAGAGGCATTAGTAGCAGGAAGAGGTAGGTGGTTCTGCCGCTTTACAGATCTCTGGTCAGACCTCACCTAGAGCATTGTGTTCAGATCTCAAGACTCCAATCTCCAGATGGATACTGACATTTTAGTGAGAGAGTTCAGAGGGCTACCAAAATGCTAAATCCTTTGCAGGATAAAAATGATCATGAAAGACAATGGCAGCTCAATGTGTATAGCTTTTAGGAAACGAGAGAGAACGGAGATGTGATGAAAAAATTTTAATTCTTAAATGACAGCAGGGAAGTTTAGTTCAAAGGAGGAGAACAAGATGTCATATTCTAAAAATAAAGGGTCACATGTTTAGGTGTAATGTAATGAAGTTGTATTTTTCTGATGGGCTAGTTGATGAGTGGAACAGACCTCCTAACTAAAACGGTAGAGGTTAATACTGTCAGGAAATTTAAATAAGCATGCTATCCTAATCCTGAGATGTGACCAAGGACTGATTAAGGTCTGAGCCTTTACAATATCTGCTGTCAAATTCTATGCTGTGCTCCAGATTCTACAAGCGATAAGAAGATCTATATAACCTTGGGCAATGGCAAGAAAAAGAAGAATCTGTTCTCTCACCTCTGCATTACGTAGTACTTTCAACAGGTTGGACACAGTTTCATTGCAGGTACTTCCCAAAAGACGACCCAGTTTCTGGTACAACGATCCAAGACAAGCAACTGCAGCACTACAAGAAAAGGAGATGACAGTAACATTGCCGAGTGCTTTGCCATTGGTATACACTGGGCAACCGTTGTAAAGGGCTACGCTATGTTCCAATCTACAGAATGAAGTAGAATGGGTTGTAGCACTGTGTAGTACATCTCTAAGATAGGAAGCATATATACAACGCATCATCAATGTACAGATATAGTGTTTCACGGCTACGGCGCAGAGACCAGCATCCCATGGCCGAGGGACTGAAGTCAGGAATAGTACCCAAGAAAAGCAGAGTTATGAATGCCAATCAGTGCTTGATGTAAGGAGCTGTACATCTGTTTGGAATACTCACAGCTTGCCTGGTAGGTAACTAGGAGAGTCTTCCTTGTTGCGGATCAGCTCATTGCACCGATCAATCGTCTCGTACGCAGAGAAAGTATCTCCGGAGCTGTAAACCATGCCTAGATTATGAGCCAGCAACCGACGAGCGGGAGGACCGGGGGATCCCATCATTACTAAAGTTAATTGTTCAACCAATTGCTTCTGATTCTCCTTTATTTCGGCCTGAAATTGACATGAAAAATCAAGGTCTGCATCATACCGCCATAACTTGCATTGCTTATTACTCCCATACATTTCAACATTGCGCTAATCATTTTGGATATACATAATCCTCACAATGACAATAAAAACAAAATATTTTCCATATATAACTATAACAAGTATTTTGATCCCTGCAAATTACAATGGGGGTGATGACAAGTCACCATAGAAACCATCCATCCATCATGTACATTTCTTGTGTTGCTGTGGTGATAAAACCAATTTCCAACCCTTTGCTTCAGAATCACATTTTATGCGATAACTCCCTGGTTCCTACTATCCATCAAATGAGTTTGGGAGTAAAAACTAGGATTTCATTAATACCCTCCAACTACATCATTGCATATAACTCATGGAGAGGACCCAGCAAATAATGGCACAGGAAAAGGAAATAAGTATTGAGGTTCCTCTTTTCAGTGCCAGAGGGGGCTGTCTTGCTGAGGCAATCAATGTATTAAATCTACAAGCAATAATATAAATGCAATAAGCCCCATGGGGAACTCTATAACAACTCTCTGATCCGTCAGGTGCAATAACTCAATGGCAAGTCACCTTCATATTTGTTACCGGAACATATTTACCTCAGAAGCACGTAAAGTCCTTTAACTGTAACTGTATTACTCTTTATACGTGCAAGTGACTAAAGTCAGTACACTAGCTGTATTTACCCGGGGTGTAATGGGCAGGACTGCCTTGAGGTACCGGAGCCATTCTAATATACGAATCCCCCGCTCAGGCTCTTCCAGTCCCGTTATGTCCGTCAGGAGCAGTCTCTCCGCTCTTTCCATTCCGGCACGGTTTTCCTTTTTTTTTTTTTGTCACATCGGTACTCTATTGTCAGGCCTGCCGGGGCCGCCCGTGTTATACATCGGCAATCTTCTAAAAACCTGCGGCGATCCGCATTCGGTTTTCGACTCCAATCACTACAGAGCGCCGATGTAATGGATGGCGATCAGAGGCAGAAGGGATCTGTCATCGCTGCCAACCAATGCAGGAAACTAGTTAACTACGTCATTATGATACATTATGATTATAGTCTGTTTTAAGACGAATCATATGCAATCTTAAATGCTTTCATTATATATATTTATATTCTTAATGCATGCAAGGAACATGCCAAGGTACATAATGTAGATGTGCTGCCCAACTACATTTAGAAAAAACTTTTAAAGTCTTTTCTTTGGTTTCGATCCCCCACCCCAATCATATTATTAAGCAAGGAATGTCCCCCTTTGTGACCCAAATCCCTTTGATCGTCAAAATGTTTGCTCTGTCCTATAGCTACAAAGTCACCAACAATACGGAAATTGTGTAAATAAAAACAAACTCGGTTACAAAAGTCGTTATGAATAAGGCACAAAAAGACATCAGTAAAGCCCTGCCTCAGGTCACGCCGCAAACCATAAGGCAAACAATATTGCCTAAAATGAGTCAAATCAGTTACAACAATAATAAGTGCAAAATAATAAACATGGTTCATCAAAGCACGAAGTGTGGACTGGGTGCGCTGGGTTTACTCATTGACAAGGTGAAGTTGAAGAAATCACAGATCTTCCTAACTATTATCTCATGCTATCTATGAAAAGCCATTCATGAGGCTGCGCATAGTATCTCAGCATCAGAGGATATGCACAGTTACCGGCTTTCGGGACCCCCATGCAGGACACACATGATGAGACCGAACCAGGTTTCCACTGGAGTCTCCATCAGGTTCCACTCACTCCTTGCCCATGGTCCATCCCTTCCAGGTCTAACTATGGCCACTTCTGCTCCTATTCTGCTGCCACTCTTTCTCCCACCCATAAGAAGCAGAAGAGCTATGATCAGACCACGCTCCACACATTACATGAGAACAGCCATGATGTCACAGCGCATGCAATAAGCGGGACAGTGAAAAGTTGGGAAGTAAGAACAACTTTTATTCCAACAGATTTATTCCATCCTACATTTTGGTCTCTCAGCTGTGCCAAGGGCAGCTTTTTCCCAGCTTCATTTACCGTAAGTTATTGTTTTGTTGGAATATAATGAGGGATATGGATGGATTCTAATGCAAAGTTTGAAAAGCAGCCATGATACCAAGCAAGGGAGTAGCCCAAGCAGCAGAAACATTCCGTCGCTTGATGCGGAAACAAGAACGCTTTTCAAACTTTGAACCACTCGCATTAAACCATTGTATGTAAGGTGCACAGTTTTCCTGGATTTATGACTCAGTGTGTGTAAGCCAAGCTGATTCACCCACGCCTTGAAATGACTTCAACCTTTGTACCCGGCTAACCTAGGAACCTCCATGCGGACCATGAGTCACCAGCCACAGAAAGAATGTGCCACCTTCCTTGAACCTTCTGGAATTAGAGCATGGTAAATGGGTTACGCACGCTTATGCAAATCAGGATTTCTCTTCCTACAAAACTGTTTGCGAGTAAATAACCCTTTACCGTCTTCCCCTGGGTGATGGTATGCCAGGTGAAGCCAGGAGGTGGCGCTCTAGCTATGGTTGAACGTCAACTTCAAAAAGCAAGTAAACTTACAAAATAACTTCCAGGAAACAAGGTTTATCGACTAAAAAAACAACATTGAAACCAAAGCTATTTTTAAAGTTTATTGCCACTTAAATATATCCAGCCACACGCTCGCTAATGTTCATGGGAGCTGTAGTTCAGCAATACTTGCAGAGCTGGAGATCGGCTACCACCGCTTACCATATTCCATTATGTGACATGGATTTCACAAATACTGACTTGTTTTTTTTTAAAGGAGCTTAAATGAAAATTATCTTTTAATTAAAGTCAGTAGTGAGCATCACCCTATTTACCTACCATAGCTATGAGTTTTGTGGATTAATCAGACTGCTATGACTACTTCCAGTAAAGATCAAGCCATATCATCATATATATTAACCTACTTTCTAATTGTATCTACTCAAGAGCTCTCATCACCCTTAAATGAGACTTGAAGACAAGGTTTTTGTCATTTAGTATTTCATGAGAGCTTCTATAAAGACTTTTAACCCTCCCAGAGAAGAGAACATTTTTTTCCCATCACATTGCACACAAATATCATATCTGAACAAATCATAATCAGTGTTCTTGGCTGCGGCCTCTAATTTGTGATACATTAAATTACAAAAGCACCACTTGGGAGCATTATTTTCTGTGTTTCCTGGAAACAAATATTGTGCTATAATAACATATATAATCACCGCTAAACATTTACCAAGATTATTATTATTTCTTGTTTTCTATAGCACCATCATATTTCTAACCAGAAATTGAGTTTTGCCAATCTGTAATCATGAGTAAGAGCTTAAAGTGAGGCTAAATGTACCTTTTAAGATTGAACCACTATGTCAAAGGTTTATGTTAGATAACCCTAAAACATGAAAAATTATTTATCATTTATAATCATAAATAATTTATAAATGTGATCAACTTCACCACTAGAGGAGCGTTAGTTGAAATATGTTACATGTTTTCACTACAGCAAGAAAAAGAGAAAAAGGTGATTTATTTTAAAAGATTTTGATATTGTTACTGTCCACAGTAAGTTTAAAGACAACAGGATTGTTTCTACAGATCTCTAGACACATGGACGAGAGGTCAAAATTCCAACAGGTGGGTATAAGGCCCATTGGTGTTAAGCTGTAGGACTTGTCTGTTTCCGTATGTTCCATGATGGAGCACAGCTCCTGCTTCTGTCCAAGTGGGGTGAGCCCCTAGCTCTTGCTGGCATTGAACTATAAATTGGGCATATAATTCCATTCCCTGCTCCTTTCCTGCATTTGAATGGTACTGCATGCAGCAACCTTTAGTCTTTCCACCTAGTGTGGCCTGGGGGACGACGAGGACGTCTCCTGGGAGGTCTTTGATGGAAACATATTTCCCAGTGTCGGTCTCACTCAGCTTCACGTTCAGCAGAGAGGTCACTGTAAAAAAATAAAAAAAAAAATTTAAACCAAAAACTTATTTTTTCCTAAAAATGATCAGAGTGGGGCAAAATTAAGTATATCAAAAAATGATAAATGATTAAAGATTTTGATTCAATTGGCCCTATTGTAGTACAGCACAAAAAATCCAAATATACTAATTTATGAAACTTTGTACTTATTTTGATCAGGACAGAAAATGACTCCTCCGGTACCTGACAGTGACACAGATTAACAAATATCCTACTCCAATCCAATCTGTGTTAATGTGCCATTGAGATAAATGATGTGCAGTATCAACTTGTTTGGGTGTATTGCTGCCACTTTTGCAACATTCAGGTTGCTTTTTATAAAGCTAACAATACTTTTACTTACCCATCTTTGGAATAATAGCTTTTTCCGCCCCTTTGAAGAAGCAAACATACATAACCATTCCTCTCTGGATCTGCAAAGAGAGAAGACCTTATTACAATCATGTAATTAAAACAATGTACTTCACCGGGATCAAATGTAAAACAGACACATCCTATTATAACAAAGTAATTGAGTATTACATTCTGAAATTCTAGTAGCTACACAGATGACAGCATAAATAATTCTAAAGTCTTAATGCCGATATAGAGATAAGGGTGGGATGGGGGTTAAGATTTCAATGATCTTTTCTACTATATACTTCTTTTATAATTGGCTAGCACAATGTACAATCAAAAATGTACCCCTATCATTTGCACTAATATTTACATATACACATCGTATAGAAGATGAGTGCTTCTTGCACGATGGCTCGTTGAGGTTGGCCCTTCATAATCCATAGTGATACCATGGAGTTGAAACAGCAGCTCTCATGCCAACCCCTGCCATATTGAATACATCTTCTCACAGGGTGGATGGGATTTTGCGCGCTTGGACTGATAATATATGATATATATAATTGCTTTTTCGAAATGTATATTTGTTATTTCCTTCTTGATTTGCTCTACCACGTAAGGTATTATTTACTACGGAGTTTAAGCTTCATTTTGTACTCTTCACTTACACTTCTTCTACTCCTTCAGTGAAACCACCATGGCAGCGTGAGCCAACGTTTCTATATTATCATTCATTGTTTTATATAGCGCCATCATATTCCGTAGCTCTGTAGTCACCCATATGGTGTGCTTACTCAGTACGAACGATAGCTTCTCTGCTACGGCCAACAGATGACTCTCTTAGCAGATCATTCGCCTTGACAGTAAAACAATAAATATCCGCACCAAGCCCTGTTGAGTTATTTAGTAGTTACCTCGACCCATTCTGCCTCAGAGTCCCGATCCGGGGGTTTCACTTGCAGCTTGGCGTATAAACACTGCTGAAGCACAACGCGGGCCGCTACCTCCCTGCCAGCCTCCGCCATCTGTATTTACAGGGTGTCCTGGCAGAACAATACCGACAAAACACTCATCACAAATAAAACAAGAATCCTATTAACGCCAATTAAATATTTAATGCCTTTTTTAAATTAGGGACCAATAATTAACGTAACTAAGCAGCCTCGAACATTAAAGAACAAGTTCCCCTAAAACACCAAATTACCTAATCTGGCAAAAAATCAGTCAGAAATGCCAGTAAATTATATGTAACGTTTTTGGCTATAAACTATACACAAGATACAACTTCATTAATATTACACTGAGATGACGTCACTTTATGGGCTGTGAGAGGCTCACTCCCAAAATGCTGGACTATTTAAACAATGGCTGCTCCTTCCTGTACAAATCTCCCTCGGGAACCCTACACGAACTTATGCTTTCATACAGTCTCATATCTCTCTCATTACTTCGCTGTCATTCTTCCGCCTGTCATGCTTCCGCTCGCGATTCACTGATTGGATGAGTCAAAGGGAGGCTTGGAACGAAGATCCGTAGACGCCAGGCACTTCCGCCTTGATGTGCCTAGCACGCGTTGCTAGGTAAAACACCATGGTGACTTTGGGAGGTCTCAGGCTCGGGGTCAGCGCTTTCCGGTGTGGAGTCTACTCTCGGTTTCGGCAGAGTTATTCCGTCTCATGGAGCTCGGTAGGCACCTGGACGTATCTCGGTGCCCGTGCACTGAACGGATAAAGGAACGCAGACGGGAACCCATTACTGTCCCCAAAGTGTGACCCCCCCAAGCGATGGCATAACAGAATAGTAAAAACGGCAATTAAATAATATGTTTATAAATGACAGTTTTAACCAATCTGCGAGCTTTTTACTATAATCTCAAGGGCAAATCCAATAGGAAAAAAGAAACCTTTTCTCATTGAGCATAAAACCCAGTTCTGTATACAGTAATGTTGGGTGAAACCTCATTTTATTCCAATAAACGTCATCTGCCGTTATTGTCAGTCATGTGAAGGCTGGGTGATTAAGACTGAGCCATTCTACTGTGTATACCAAAAGACAGTATGATAAGGAACCAGTGTATGGATGGTACCTTTGGGCTAAAATAACAGCGTTAGAACACGTGCATGACAAATACACAACTGTCTGCAAATATTATGTATTCTGTGAAAAAACAGACAACGCCACAATGTTTTGGAAAGCTCATTTTTAACATGCTACTAGGAAAAATATGGTGCGGGGTCGTCTTAAATCCAGCAGACATCGGACAGATTTTTAAAATATAATCCAGCATTTTTTTTACTGTTTTTTTGTTTTCAATACATTACAAGCAGGAGGGGAATGTATTTATAATAATCAACACTTATTATTATTACATTATTTATATGGCGCCAACAATTGTTGTAATGCATCAACGTGTGTGCGGTTTATTCACATGTGTTTATTTGTTAGAATTATTGCTGTTGTTTTTAAAGTCTATAGGGTGTATTAAGAACTTGCTATTTATTATTTTTATATTTATTTTTAATTTTATTTATTTTTGGTGAATTTTTCATAGTCCATGCCGTCCGGAAGAAAAAGCTGAAGGAAAGCAAGACAAACTGATGGCTCGTGGCTTGCCAAAGAAGAAGCCAATTCCCGGGGTCCAGCACGTGGTGGTAGTAGCCTCTGGCAAAGGGGGTGTTGGCAAGTCAACAACGGCAGGTGATGTCACCGTCATACAGAAGACGTGGATCTTGGAGCAGAGAAGACATGTGATAGAAAGATTTAAAAGGGATTTAACAAAGGACAGGAGGGAAGTTTATTTCAAAGGGGGAGAAATGTTGGAAAAAGAGGCCATACTCTAAAACTAGAGGGTCGGAGATTTAGCGAGAGGGTGGTGGATAAAGGGAACAGCCTCCCATCAGAAGTGGAAGAGGCTAATACAGTAAGGCAATATAAACATGAATGGGATTGGCTTAAGTCTTACTTTCCTGAGTCTTACATCAGGAAAAATGGGCAGAGTAGATGGGCTGAATGGTTCTTATCTGCCGGCAAATTCTGTGTCTCTATGTTGCTATTTTTGTCAGTAACATCATTTTGCTCCGTTCTCCACCGATAATGCTTGTTGGCGCAGACAGACTTCTGCTATGCGAACATGGAAACCCATGGTACTTGCATAGAATTTGACGGCACATAAGAACCATTTGGCCCATGTCGTCTGCCCATTTTTCCTGATGTAAGGGATTTTAACCCCTATCAGTCTTTGGTCAGGCCCTATAGTGAGGAAAGCTTTATGCTTTTCCCATTCTTGTTTAAACTCCCTTGCTTTATTAGCCTCCACCACTGTTTCTATTGCATCTCCCATCTCTCTTCTCTCCTCCAAGCCGTACCTATTAAGATCCTTTAACCTGTCCTGATAATTTCTGTCCTGCAAACCACTTAGCATTTTTGTAACTCTCCTCTGAGCTCCAGACGCAATACTCCAGGTGAGTCCTGACCAGAGATCTTATAGTCTAGATCTGAATCCTATGATTTGCGTTTGAAGGTGAATTGTGCTTATAGAGCTAATAGACATTATTATGTTGTATGCAACATTAACAATAAGATGGACACGTTAGCAACTGGCACAGAAGGAGAGACCCTCCACCCGTACGAGCTTTCAATCTAAACCAGCAATAAAAGAAAATGTATAAATACGTTGGGATTATGTAGAAAAAGTAATTTCAGCTTTTCATAATGTGTTAGATCCCATTTTATTCTGGTGCAAAATATAAACAGTTTTATCACCGTAGCAACCAATAGATTAGGATTATTAAATAGGAGCATGGTACTGTGGTGATCCGGCCAGTATATTTGATTTTCTAATGCTATATGTGTATTTGAGCATATTAAAAAATGACAGAAATATCTTATTATTATCATAATTATTACAGCCTTATTATGCAGGGATGTTGC
The DNA here is from genome assembly GCA_009364415.1 of Spea multiplicata. NCBI lineage: Eukaryota > Metazoa > Chordata > Amphibia > Anura > Pelobatidae > Spea > Spea multiplicata. The sequence continues at coordinate 31,992,279 of VKOC01000008.1, forward strand.
TGTGATAAACGTTTCTATGATTTTGTGATGCCTTATAAAATTTATTTGTTTTAACAGTGAATCTGGCATTGGGATTAGCTGCAATTGATACCGTGAGTTTCTCTTAATGATTTGCATTCATGTGAAAACGTGTTGAAATATTACTAAGCATTCTTGGATTCGTGTATTACCCTTTTTTATTATAATTTTTGTAATTCCTTTAGGTATTTGGTACACTTTATTTGTACGCTAACAAAGCCAAAATCCATCAGATGACGGGCAAAACCTGAACTAGCCTTATGATTACATTTGTTTACAAGTGAATATGCTTGTGTTTTTACTAAGCCAACAGTTTACCTACAAAATGTTTGCAGCACAAGTTTGCATTTTACTAATATTTCACTATTTAATTCACTAAATTCACTAATTTAGCTTTTTATTCATGGAACACAGGTAAAAGCAGTGGGTTTGCTGGATGCTGATGTGTATGGGCCTTCCATCCCCAAAATGATGAATTTGAAAGGAAACCCAGAGTTGTCCCACAGTAAGTGCGTTACGGCTGAACTACGAGTAGCAAAGCAAAATTTGTCAATTGCCGTCACCAGCGTTTGGCATCTTAATTCCAAGACCATGTGGAGTCCTGGGCTCCATCACAGGCCAGTGACTAGGACATGGCTTTAGTCATACTTATTGCCCTTGAGAAAGAAATGGTTCACACTAGAGCCCTGCGTAGGACTGTTTTCTTAATCCCGCTCCCGCTGAATTTCTGACCATTACTGCCCGCTTCCCACAACGTGTGTTTCCATGCCCGCCGCTCGGGCAACATATGTGTCCAATCCCGCCCGCACCCGCAAACATTCTGTCACAGCTTTTACAGATAGTGAAGAATTTCATTCCCTCATTCACAGATACTCATTCATTCCCTCAATAACACATACTCGTTCATACAAACTCCCCCACCCCCTTACCTTAACTGCAGATTTCCCGCGCACTCCCGCAAGGCTGCCTTCGCGTTGCTCGCACACAGCGTCTCTTATCTTGTCCCACCCAGGGGAAGCAGGAACGGAGCAGAGTCATGTGACGTGACGTAAATTCACGTGACTCCGCTGGGTTCCTGGGCGGAACAAGAGGAGAGACGCTGTGTGCGAGCAACGCGAAGGCAGCCTTACTGGTGTGTGCGGGATTACTGAGACCCGCAGGTACAGTGCCTGACTGACCGCTCCCACCCGCAACACCCGAAAAACTGCCTGCATGCAGTCCTCTAGTTCACACAAAGCCGATAGTAATCATCTCATTAAATTAATCATTGTCTACAATTAGAATGTAACATCACTCGTATCTACAAAATAGAGCAGGTTTATTGTAACTGAATGTAACACTCCGTAGCTCAGGCAAGTATGGATTGAAAGGTTTACGTGGAGCAGGATGTGTGTTGGAATACTGTGTGTTCTGCGGGTACGTTATGGAGAGATATGCAGCTATATTTACTTCACTGTGCCGTCTCTCACTGAACACAAGTAGCACATCAAGGACAAATATTGCCCAGTCTTTGTATTTCTGGCTGACAGACAGACACTTCAGCAAAAGTAGCTGAATGAAATAAATTATAGTGTAAGAAACATGTATATAATATGAAGTATTTTTTTTGTTTTTTATTCGTTTTTCAGAGAACATGATGATCCCACTGGTCAATTATGGTATAAAATGGTGAGAATTTTTTTAAGACCTTTGCAAAAGTAATCTCATCTGTGTATATATATATATATATATATTATATTATTTATTATGTATAATCCCCAATGTGTCCTGCAAGATGCGCTCAAAGACTAGAGTGACAAGGTGGCTCAGTTGACTTGTCACCAACCAATCCACAAACATGAGCCAAGCCGCAGCGTTGCTTATTTTAGTTTTCACAGTAGCCGGGTATGGATCGACCGTTTCATTATCCCAACCTGCTGATGCGGCATGCCTGCCAATGCCTATCTGTACAGTCAGTTTGTTTTTGACATAAGCGAGCCCCCTCAAGGGTTTTAGACAATAGGAGTGTATCTCATGTCGTGATTCAAGGTGGTAGACCCGTTCTGAGACTTGCGTATGAATACCGTTCACAAAAGTCGGGAGTGTGCACAATTTGCTCACAAGCCGTGTGCCTCTTTTTGCCCTTTAAAAAGTGGAGAAATATGCAAAGGCCCTATGCCAATAAACATGTTGCCAACCGGCTGAATTCAGAATCGCCAACCTGTGTTATATTTCCATATTCTGAGTTTTTGACAAATAAAAGCCTAAACAGAGGTAATGACCCACATATTCACTATAAATAGGGCTATTCAATGCAATCAGGCCTCATGTGAACAAGTAGTCACTGAGTCAGCGGACCAAAAGATGACTCTGCGTGACTCAGTGACTGCTGAGAGGAGCCCACTCTTCGGTGTAATCATCTCTTTGTGTTTGTGTTAGCATGTCTATGGGTTTCCTAGTGGAAGAGACTGCCCCCATTGTATGGCGAGGTCTGATGGTCATGTCTGCGATTGAGCGGCTGCTAAGACAGGTGAGAGTGCACACGATGTACAAGACAAAGCCTTCAAACGATTATGTGCTTAATCCGGCTAATATACATGGTTGCCGTAAGAAGGAGGTGCATTATTTCCTATCTTAGGAAGCAAGAAATACTACCGAATAATATTGCCCTTTTAAGTGACTTGTGCTGCAATGGCCACCATTCAGCTAGTTGGTCAACACATGCATTTCAGAATATATATGTAAATGTACCGCGACTCACAAGGGGTTCAAAGACATGGGGTGTGTGCGTAATACTCTATAGCATGGATTACTTCTCTGTATGTTCAGCCGGGTTTCATGTTTCAGGTGGAATGGGGAGATTTGGACTATCTGGTGATTGACATGCCTCCAGGAACTGGAGATGTGCAGCTGTCTATTTCTCAGAACCTCCCCATCTCTGGTAAGCAATAATATTCCGGAACCATCGACAACAGGGGCTTTTTTGGCCGTCTCAGAGCTGGCTGCCACGTTTCTATGTCCAATTTCATTGCTTATACTTAATTCAGTTGCATATGGGGCATTAGCTACACACATTTATTCTCTATAGGCAGGCTTAAAATGCTTTTCTTGCAATAGAGCTGCATGAAAACCGCTTTTGTGTCAAACGCAACGCAATACAACGATTGTGTGCCAAATTAGATTTTAATTGTGTTTAAAACACTGACTGTGAAATAATTAAAATGGACGTGTCAAAATGTACCATAAAGGCTGCAAACCGGCAAACACGGCGCTTGTAATTCAACAACAGGTAAAAGAAATGTTGCCAAACCCAACCATGTATGACATCAAAAAGCTCTAGCACTCAAGCAGCTCCTTCTGTTTGTGTCTCATCTTAGTGGTCAGTAAGCTTAGTGATTTACTGATTCATCTCCCCAGGGGCTGTGATAGTCTCCACTCCCCAGGATATCGCTTTGCTAGATGCTCGCCGAGGGGCCGAAATGTTCCAGAAAGTCAGTGTGCCGGTAAGTGCCAGCGCTGCCGGCCCAACTACCCATTCCTTGGATTTTGCCCTTTAAAAAGGATAGAAGGATGAGCGTGTGTTTCATCGCTTCACTTTCTGTTTGCTTTGGCCGTTATTTTTAAGATTATACTTTTACTTTTTTCTACCATTTCTTGTGATATGTTGTATGTGTGATATGCACAATTTCCCTCGAGATGGCATCGACGCTGCCTGCTGTGATGGACTTAATGGAAGCATGTAAAGAGTAGAGATCTATACCCCTGTTACTTTGAATTCTCAAGTACTTTATATATATCTTGTCATATTTAATCATGTAGTTCCTAATGGCAACATCTTAATGACTAAGGGCAAGAGATTACAGCTAAATGTGTTACTGTGTTGTGTCTCTCGCTTTAAACAATGATCCCTGTCCTTTTAAAGGTGCTTAAAAACCTACAGGCACCCTGGTTTCTAATGATACTCTTCCCCAAGCTTGGTAATGAACTATAACCCCCTGTAAATGTTCCCAGTGTCAATGTACACAGTGATATATATATATCTAATACTATACAATAAAAATGTGTTTTTTCTGGTTGCAGGTGCTCGGTCTCATTCAGAATATGAGTGTTTTCCGATGCCCAAAATGTGATCACGAGACCCACATCTTTGGAGCCGAAGGTGCAGCACGTCTGGCACGGTCCCTAGGGCTGGAATTACTGGGTAGGATGCATCAATAAGCCACAAAGATAATTCTGTCTGATTCCTCTCTTACTTTAAAACATAACATTGACAGACCCCTGCAGCTCTAGAGTCTGGTGACTGTTAAGGTGGCCCCAAAGATAAACCTGGGGCAGGTGCCCCTTTAGCCCTGCATTGAAGGTGGTGTGTTTATACTGCTTTGTTAAATTTTACCTGTGAAGGGGGGAGACAGGCGACTGAATCACATAGTGTGCTTTTTGTATTCATTCCTAGGAGACATCCCCCTGCATTTAAACATAAGGGAGACATGTGACCTTGGCAAGCCGGTGGTGGTATCTGATCCTAATAGCGATGAGGTGAGTGTAGACGGGGGTCTCATTGTGTCTGTTATACTGTCCTAGCTGTTTGAATTAAATAACGCTGCATTTTTTCTTTGCAGGCCAGAGCATATCTAAATATTGCAAGAGAAGTGATGAGGAGACTCTCCTAACCATACAAAAGTGGATGGAGATAGTCTATTTAAGGGTTCCTCGATTCTTACTAAAGCTGCACGTCCTCTGTTCTGGGACACAACTTCACATCCTGGGGCTGCTTCTGAACGATGTACCGCCAGGAAAGCGTGCGATATAACCTCTGGTGGCAAGGTAAAGGGTATTGGGCTGGTTACAAGGAAGATGCTTGATCACACAAACCAGCCAACTCTGTAAGTGGAGCTCCAGAGCGATCACCAGTAATGCAGCCAAGAGACTTCTTCCCCTGGCCAAGCCAAGAATATGCCATTGCTCTTAATTTACCCAATTCCTTAATCCAACCTCTACAGGTTCTGAAAAGGTTTGTATGCGTAGAAGGTTTACTGGAAAGGATCATGGGATTCCAGAAAAGGTTGCAAATTGTCGCTCCTTATTGTGACCCTTGTGCGTATATGCCAAATAATATGGATTCAGAACATTTTCAATTATTATACTTTGTTATTTAACATTCAGTATCAATGAGCAAATGTGTCCCCTCCCCAGAACTGTATACATCTTTATTTAATGTTTCTAGAAAATAAAGCTGTTTTTAGCTCGGCACTGTTTATTATTTAATTTAATTTGTTTTGTTTTTTTAACTTTATTAGTTCGGCTCTCTTTTTAATTAAAGTCTAGTATGAGTTTTGATTAAAGAAGAATGAAGAAAGATAGCTGCTGGTGGATAGTTACAGAAAACGGTTTAAATTACATTTAAATCACATTAACATTGACAGTTTTGTTATGCTTTTAGCCGTATTGGTAAAATATAATATTTTGATATCATTACTGAAGCAAAGCAGCAGGCAGAATGACAGTACTTGCATGCATTTTAGGTACACATAATAATTATTAATGGGTGCAGGAGTATACAGAAGAGGATTTTGTAAAAATATATATTTAAAATTTTAAAAATACATCTAAAAGGTTTATAAAAATAACTATATAAATCCAGGGCCACCATCAGGGAAAAACATCAAGTACCCATGTATGTGGCCAGAAAAAGCAGGGGGACCAGGTCTTCCTGATCTGTCACAGGACCCTTCATTGTTCGATTCCAGGGTTTAGGACCTGGCAGCTCCATTGAGTTGAGTGGCGGGAGGACCATGGGGTGGAATGGGGCGAAAACACTTTCACAATTCAGTGCATTAAAAGCATCCATCCATCCTAATAATGTTGAGTGCCCATATATGAAATCTTAAGAGGAAGGGACAAAAGGACAACTCTGCAACCAGAGGCCACCATTAATGTTTTTGTATAAGTGGGACAGCATCTTTAATGTACTGCTTCCTTCCAATCTTACATCGTGTTTGTTCATGGATGCATTCAAATAGTCAAGCTATTTATTTCCTGTTAAAGTAAAGCTGGCCCCGTCATCCCTCTGACGCCCCGGGGGGCCAAACTGTCAGAAGGAACTGGATTGCATATGTAAGCACATGCAGACACCCAGCGGTCCTGATTGATTCCAGGCCTTGCTATTGACTACCCTAGAGAGGGGGAAGTGTCAGGAAAAAGACAAAATTGCTAAATAGTGGCTAGGCTGTTGCGGACATCAGTTGCTATGGTATGAAGGCCACTAATTATATATATATATATATATGTAGTGTATATATATTATATACGGTATTATATATGGTATATATATTTTATATGTAGTGTATATATTTTATATGAGTGTATATATATATTTTATATGTAGTGTATATATATTATATATATAATGTATATATATATTATATATATAATGTATATATATTATATATATGTGTGTGTGTGTGAAATAGAGCGTGAGTTACCCTTGTGAAAGTAGAATGCATTCTGTGTTTTTTTTACTTAAAATTAGTTATTAATGCTACAGTCCCACTATACCAAGTTTTTTATATATATAAAAATACAGCTTGTGAAAAGTAGTGCACAGATTGTAATATCAGGCTGTACATTCTTAGGATAGATGGGGAAAGCCAAGGCATGAGAAGCATTTCCAGAGTACTTGAATACATTTGCACGTTTTCTTTTTTTCTTTTAGCTATGAGATTGGCTAAAACTGTGGAGGTAGTTGATTTGTTCTAACTTTGACGCTGAGTCTAATCTGTATTAAACTCTTAGGGGCATTTATTAAAGGTGACAGAAACAGTTAAGACAAAATCCATTACAGCATTAACACCCCATCTGGCATCTCATCAGCGCTAACCAAGCCCATTAGAAAGAGGTTATTAATTAGCCAGTAATAGTCATTAGACAATAGTTAAGTGCATATGTATGTATATGTATATATAGTGTATGTATCAAATAACAGATGGAATAAGTATCTTGTGATAATACCTTTTTATTGGACTAACAGAATTTTGGAATGACAAGCTTTTGGGAGTTCTGCTCCCTTTCTCAAGTCTAAAACATTTTCTTGAAAATTGTGTCAGTTCCATTAGCGCCTGGGAGCTCCCTCGCTGGTTTCGATGTGGATCTGTGTCAGACCTGTGGGAGAATCCTTTCTTGCCCGGACTTGAAGCAGGGAGTGGTGTGGCCGGGGATAGAAGCAGCGGCTGGAATTCTCGGAATGTCTCTGGTGGGTTCTTGTGTGGGTTGTGTTATAAGGTCAGCCACAGTTTCACTCCAACCTCCTCCTCTTATCCATCCCAGATTAAACTGTGCAGGATCTGTATATTATATGGGGTAATAAAAACATTTACTTTGATAATTCCAACCAGCATATAATAGATAGATAGATAGATAGATAGATAGATAGATAGATAGGATACACACGCTTGCACTGGATCCGACGTATATCCAGAATAGGTGATTTCCTGGTGTACATTCCAGATCTCTTACAGGACAGGCTCTCTTTGGCTATGTGTCTAATTTGAGGCATTCAAAATATGTCTTATGTTTTACTTATATAGAGCAAATCCTGCAAAGATTTACAAATACATAATAAACAGTATTAAACAAACAGTATCAAAAAGAAAAGCCCTGCACACAAAGGTGCTTGAAACAATTAACACATGGGAATCACATATTGAATATTTACTAACATCCTGATGGGTCTGTAACAGAGTTGGAATAATTTGGATTGCATGCTAAAGCTGACATGCTGAAATTGTACAGCGCTGTGGAATATGCTGGCGTTATATAAAACAATAAATAATAATGTATAATACAAAGAAATAAAGTGCTGCGCAAGATTTACAAACGACACCGCAATATGTGCGGAAATTAATTTTAATTTCCAGTGTATTAGGAGATACACTGGAGAAGTTGGTTGGGGTTCATCGGTTACTGGGGAGAAAAGATTAAGAATGTTTTTCATAAATAATGGCGAAGGGGAAAGTATAAAGTGAGATCGTATGATCAGGATATGTCAATAGCTGGATTTCATTCAGCGCTCCCAGTGGATTCCCTGTCTTGTGTATACAAGTTTAAATATGTGTGGTGGAAGCTGATCTCTGCGTTTTAGGAACGATGTGCATATTGAGTTAAATTGGTATTCCATAAGATTGTTTCAAGATGTTATTTTCAAATGATTCCTTAAAGGTGCAGTTCCACTTAAACTAAACAATTGCACTGTTTAGTGGGCTAAGGAAATAAATCTTAGGTGATCTATTGTATCATTACGTCCATAAATCACGCAAACCAACACAGAATCCACGAAGACTTGATTTTTCTGTTAGTGCTAATTTTTGTGTCCCCAAATAAAAACAATTATTGGGGAGAAATATTACACGATTAAAGAG
>VKOC01000008.1:32000789-32021635 GCA_009364415.1 Spea multiplicata
TATATATATATTACATACTTATATATATACACTTACAGTTAGATGAGTGTCACAGCCATGTGGTTCTGGCCTGGAGAAGGAAGGGGCGGGGCCAGTTGTCACGGTGATTACAGGGAGGGGGAGTAAGTAGGAGCTGCTGCTGCTGTGAGACGGTGAGTCAGTGAAACAGATTATATAATGAGGGGGATTTTTCAGAGCATTTGCTCTGAAAAAACCCTCATTTTATAATCGATAATAATCGATTCAACTAATCGATAATGAAATTCGTTGGCAACGAATTTCATTATCGATTATTATCGATTTTATCGATTAGTTGTTGCAGCCCTAATTACAACACGAGTTGCTCTTGGTAAATGAACTAGTAATAAGCATTCGCAGCCTGGGAATAGCACAACACATAATTAACTTAAACTAATTAGATATCACACTCAGCCTCTTTAATTTGCCACCTACGGTAGCAACGGCAACGGATGAGGAGCCCTAGGATGATCTTCTAGAAGGGGTCCCCTTTAACTTCCCGGCCCGATATGTGCGAGAGCGCAAACGCGTTAACATTAGAAAGGAGTTCAGGAGAAGCTTTTGAAAAGCGCAGATGGCGGAAATATAGATTGGGATTTCCCAAAGCTGGAATCTGCACTGGAATCTCGGAAGCATAGGAAGCATTATGAGCGCGAGTGACACTTGCCTCACGTAACAATCATTGCTATTGTGTGACTCAGGATGTCAGAAGATGGGACATTATGTCAGAAGCCAATTTATGGGGGATTTTCCCCTCCAGCTCCTCACCCGTTTAAGTGATGTATCCATTCCCAAAGGGGTAACAGCAGTCTAATCCGGGGAATGTCCGGAGAATTCAGAGACAGCGAATAGAGATCATACGCACAATAAAAACAGAGCTAAAGAGCATCCCAACAAAAGAAACGACACCGGGCCTCGCTGAGCCTGCAGCGTGCATATTACATATTACACACACATATAGATGGATCACATTATATGATCTAATGCAGGATCCTTCTAAAGGCAAAGGATGGAAGCTCGTCCAGCGCTGTGGAATAGGTCGGCGCTATATAAACCAACAATAATGACCTTTACGTTAGAACCGACGATCATCAGGTAGAACCTCTACTTCTAAATTGTCAAATGGCAAGACACAAGTACCGCGTCTATTCACATACACTGCTCCCCTGAACTATAACGGCTCCGGCTGCATATGGGTTGGAAAGTCTTCGCCCCGATATGGAGAAGGACTCTTAGCGAGTGGATAAAGTCACAAATCCCCACAAACCGCGTTCACCTCACCGATCCCTATTTCCATAATGGGTTCCACCGACACTCACGTCTCGGGCGTTATTTTATTTCAACTAAATTAAAAGCCAAAAACTGGAGACTTCCCCGTCACCTGAGGCCACCCCAGCCATGACAACCCAACGGTTGTCATGACAACAGAAGTTGTCAAAGAGAAGACTTCAGCCAGCAACAAAGGGATATGCCGGCAGACTTAACGCACAGATTAAAGAGGGCAGAATCCCATCATCCTCTCTCCCTGCGTTCACGAGATAGCCTAGCGAGACGCGCCAAAGCCAGGAGTGAATCAGAGCAGCGTTCTTACAAAAACGGGATTAACAGATTATTCCGACGGTCTCTATGGTAGCAAAAGTATTAACGGCATTTTTCAGCCCACAGGACCCATACCCCAGTATGAAGATAATCCACCGCGCGGCTCACAGGTTTAAGATAAAGTAGGAGCATTTAAACTTCCACTAAGATACTAGATCTATTTCTCATACGGGAAAACCCGGAGAAATGGAAAAAGGGGAAGTAATCTGACCTAAATCCTTCTAGCAATAATGGGACAAGGGCTTTCCAAAGAAGCTGCCATCACTCTCACCGGGAGGGGGGTCAAAGTTAACATGGAAGGGCCGACATCAAATACATTTCCTCTCCTGAAGCCCTCTTACACAACAACAATCAGCAAATTGGCGATGGGGAATACGAACTACTTATATACACAAAAGAACATAGATGTAAAAGACCAACGCAAAGACGGCTATCAGGAATGCTCAGCACAGCGATGGCGGCGGCAGCAGGAGCTGTGGGAATAAAGCGAGGAGCGTGTTTATTTTAGCTGGGCGACGGCATCTGCTTCCTCTCCCGCTTGTCGGGAGCCGCATGTGGCTGGGATCAGATCTCACAGCTTGTGTCGCCTACCAAACGCTTTGCGCAGACCCAACAACTCTTTAACGCCTTCCGCGACGCTGGAGCTCGTTTGTGATGAGAACAGGAGCATATCGAAAAAAGCTGCTGATCGCAAACAAAAACTGCCCTGTTCTCTGAAAGAGCCCAAAGCTGCAATGCTTACACCCCTTAACATATTTGCCTTGGAGAAAACAAACATATTGGCCTAAAGTCCATTTTTTTTCTTACACAGAAATAAGCTGCCAATCATTGACCGACACTACACTGGGGGGCTTATGCCTCTTAAGCACCTGGATCAGGGAGCACGCTATTGCAAGACGTGAGAGCTGCCAAGCTCGTAGCCCCTGTAACTCGGCTGATGAGCCCCCCCCCATTCAGAAATTAAAGGGACAGATTGGAGACCACAGATCCCATCAATACCAGCTCTCGTGCCGATGGCATGCTTGCCTTTATTCCATGGGCAGGGCTGGTGCGATAAATGTGAGATTCACATTATTATGACAGCAATTTCAGACGCGGTATATGATTAAAAGCAATATCGTGTAGTGCAGGGGCCCAGATGAGGACATTGAAATGGACCATTGGCTACTAGAAGCACAAAAGGGCCGACTTCTCCAGTGAACCCAGAACCCGAGACAAAGCCAATAATCTGACCTCAAGAAAGTTTGACTGCATACCTGTTTCCTCGATGAAATCGATGCACTTCTTCACAAAGACCGGAACGGGCTTGTCTGCGCTCACGAGGTCCTGCAAGGGCTTGCCGAAATAGTTGCTATCCCAGGTTAGGCGAGTGTGTGGGTTGAAAGGCTTTGCTTTCTTTTTCTGCAAAAATCACAATATGACATTTTATTTGAGAGAACCAGCTGCTACTTTAAACGCGCACAGAACCAGTCCGAGGAGAAATGGCACAAAAACATTCTGAACAGGATTTTATAATCGACACGGAAAATGACGCCCAATATCGCTCATATCTTCCCAACGCATCCATGAAACATTACGGAATAATAATGAAATAAACAGCGTGACGGCATATTTCGACATTGAGCGACGCTCTACAAACGCTGCATATTTATCGCCGTTCACTTGATATTTATGGAAAGCCACAGATATAAATCTACACCAAGTCTTCATAAACTCAGAAAACTTGCATAAAAAAAAAAACAACATGAATAGAAAATTCAGGTCAAATCTAATGCCGTTTCTAAATGGATCTATAAATAAACTGATGGCGTCACAGGAATGATTTCTTCAATCAGAAAAGGCCATTGTTTAGCAGAGGGGCTTTGGTGGAAGTTGTCTGAGCGATTGGGGGCAGAATGTCTAATCAAATGAAAAAGGTTAACAAAAATCACGCCTTTTAGAAATGATATATATAAATATATATATATTAGTTAATTTTGGTCTCTAAAGGTGAATCCGGCGCTCTCTAACTATACAGGATATAATTGTCTGTTCACAGCCAGGATATTACTTTCCATTAACGGCCGTGGGGTGAGGCCGGAATGATTGTACTTTTTTTATAACTGTTTGACTCATTCCAAGATAGTGGGAATTTCCGCGCGGTAACGCCAGGCAACCAATGACTCCGCTATACGGTTGGGTGCGTCTAAGGGGGCCGGTAGCCGGTAGCCGAGGCGCTTTTGTATTGTGCTCTGTGTAATTTTTCCCAGCACCGCTGAAGGCGACTTCTAAACAGAATCTAACAAAGTTCTCTTATTCTTCTGCGGGAGGCTACAGACAGCATAACAGCCATATGAACTAATCCAGTATATAAAAAAAAAAATACACTTTATGACCCAAAATACACGGTAAACCATGCTGCGAGAGGCTGTGTTCTTATCTTAGGTGCACTGAGGGGCGGTTTAATCGGTTCATCCAAGGTGCATCAAAGCCTTCTTATCAAAGTACAGGAGGAACATTTACTTCGAAGGAGGAGAGAAGCTAGAACAAGAGGCCAAAGTCTAAAACTAGAGGGTCTGAGGTTTAGATGTGACGGAAGGGTACAATGTCATCTGCTGGCAGTATAAGACCATGGCACTATTACCCCAGGGCAACTTGGAACTGCATCCTAGGGCTTCACCTGCGGGACTTCCAAACCAGCTGTATACATGGCGCCCAGGTGCCACGTGATGCCACATGAGCCCGCGGTAATGGCAGCAACCAACGGCAAACCACAGCAGACAGATACCGAGCCTGCAGCAAATATATTAATAGTCCTGATATACTATTCTGGCCTTGAGGCACACATCCCACAAACATTGGCATTTGCGGTGGGACTCGGGAGATGGTCTGGGCCGGAGGGTTCTGCGAGTAAATCCCTTCTTGTCGGGAGATAAGTAACTAATTTTCTTCATGGTTTCCTATCTCGTGCGGTTTTATATAAATCTCGGGTATTCTTTTTCCAATCCCAATCTCAGACGTCTTGTGCTCTGTAGGGTGGGACAGCGCTGGATGCCAGCACTGGGATGGTTCTGTGGCTTCATCTATGTACGCCTTTATGTAACATGTATACACGTTGCCTACGTACTTACAATTCACAGCACAGTTCCTCTTTCCATAAAAGAAAGTAAAAAAAAGAAAAGGCTTTAATGTGCCCATTTCACTTCCCAAACGCAAGAGGAAGCAACTCGCAAATGCGAGCCGCTATAATCACAGAGGAAGTTTCACTAAAACCGGGAACATAGTCCAAGACTATTATGACTGGCATAAAGGCTATGTATGTAACTGTGGGCAGCAGAATTATGTTCACTCATTCATAAAAGGGAAACAAGTAAACATCTAGATCACATAAATACAAAAAAGTATTTCTAAATAGAGATTTATAAACAGGGGAAAAGTAAATCAGAATAAAATCCAGTCGATAGACCGGGTGCCAATAAACCTGGAGCGCAAAACTGACCTTTTTGTCCTCTTTCGTTTTCGGCGGCTTTTTCTTGGTCTTCCTCTCTTCTTGCTCCGGATCGGACGTGATGGCCGGATTGTCTATGCCCCCCTTCCAGGTGTCACCGGGGGAGAGCAGCGGGTCTTCCTCGCTAGGCCTGTGCTTTGGTTTCCGCTTGCGATCTTTTCCCGTCATGGTAAGTGCTTCCTCGTCGCTTGCATCAGAGTTTGCTCTCCTGTAGGAGTAGGATTTGGCCTTACTAAAAAGAGTCTTTGACTTGTATCTGTACTTGGACGGTCTTCGCTCCGCCTGGGATCGCGACGCTCTGTCCGAGATGCCGTTCTCTTCGTCTCCTTGGACGTTGGCAAAGAAGAGACGATTCTTTAGAGCGTGGTTCTGGCTGTCATCAGGGACAGCATAGATGTCATTGGAAAAGTCTTTGTGTTTGAGCACTGTGTCGGCGGGCTCTGCGTAGTTATCCAACGGGTCAAGATCATCTGGGTGCGACAGCGGGAAGCGAGAAGGCTGCTTCTTTGGGTTCTTACTGATGCCAGCTTCAATGGTTTTAACCAGATTCGGGTCCAATCTATTTACTTTGGACTTGGGTCCAGCTCGTTTCTGCCTGATTGAAGGCGGCACTTTATGGTTTCTGTCATGGTCGAGGCAATTAAGCGGGGTACTGTGTATTGGATATTCGTTCCCTTCGTTGTCCAAATTGCACTTTGGCAACAACTGGACATCATCACCAATGGGGCTATACGGAGGTGGTGCCTCGGTGTCATCTTCGGAATCCGGATAGCAGCTGTAAGCGGGAGAGTTTCCACGCGGCGAATGGATGAAGACATCTTCGGATTGGTGATTCGCTTCCCGGCTGTTCTCTGCTAAATAAGAGTTCTCGATTTGGGTCTTTTTTTCCAAAACATCACTGAAAAATGGAGTGAAAACCTCCGTCTGACGATGATACTGAGACAAGGAGTATAAAGCTGTAAACTTTGCAGAAATCTCAGTGGCAATGTGCTCCCCTTCCGTCATGGACTCTTTGATGGACTCGTTCTCAAAGAAGTCTGCTTGGCTGTCCGTGACGGCCACCAACTGAACGGGAATAGTGTCTTGTATCTCGGACAGGAAAGCTCGCAGCATTCCCATCGATGCCTTGCGTTTGGCAGAATAAACGAGAATATATCCGTGGACGAGTTCGTCTTTTCGGACTCCTATGGAAGAGTGGTAGGACAGTATGGTTATCTGGATTCTCCTCCTTGTTTCACCAATAATTTTGTCAAGCATCAGGGAGTTGTTTTGGCCAGGCTGAGCCGCGCTGCAAGTTCGTGACTCAAGGAAGGGAGAAAGAATGAGGTCTACGCTGAAGGGATCTCCACACATGCCACACATCACTATCCTCAAGTCAGCCTCCGAAAGGTCTTTAATAGTGGGAACCGGGCTGGCAATATCAGAACTGTGCTTGACAGACTCCAGGACTCCTCGTAGCGCCTCCTTAATCTGAGACTCGTTGAATTTACGTGGGTACGCTGCAGCAGGTATGTCTACAAACGGGCACTGAAGCTTATTTGCCAGCTGCTGTCCTTGATGTCTCAAAATGGGCAAGTTTTTGCTCACACTCTCTCTCTGATTGGCTAAAATTAAAGTGAAGGGAAGATTTAAAATGTCTTTCTCTCTCCGTGCCATGGCTTCTGATCGAATTTTGCCGATGCATTCTCCGATAAAAGCAAGGGACTCAATTGAGCTAAAAACACAGAAGCAACCATGCGGCTTAAAACCAAAAGTCCAAAATTGGCTCAGGAGGTATGGGGAATGGGCATCTACCGCTCTCAAGTCCAGCTCGTATATTTTCCCATCTAATGCAAACTCGTCATCCGTTGATTGCGTTCTTATTTCATTGGCCATCTCCTGAGATAAACTATCCTTGCCAAGTATAAGAAGGTTCACTTTGTCGAGGTTGGTACCATCGTGGTACAGGTTGAGACGGCCAAGGTTTGACTGCAGAAGACTGTTGGCAAGTACCTGTTCTACTTTAATATCCATACAGTTTTGGCCACTTAGACAGGTTTCTTTAGTAGGATGATAAACAAAGCCTATGTGTTTAAGAAGAAGAGATTCCCTGTCAGTTGCAAGCTTCTGTAAAGCTTTGTATCTTGGTTCTTCCCCGAGGACAGCGTTGATTTCGCTCATTTTATCGGTGCTAGGGGTGGCATTCAGATCCAAGTCGTAGAACAGCTCGGAGTGCTCAAAAAGCATCTCTTGAAAATCCTCTTTGGCTTTTTCAATAATTTCCCTCTGGTGTTTCCGGTACACTTCCACCCGATCCGTCTCATTGATATACTTGTAGGCTTCATCCTCCATAACAAAACACATAACCTCTTCCCATGGCTGACCAGGGGAGATAAAGGGTATCTTTTCAAGGGTTTTCTTGAATTTCTCCTTCATTTCTACTCTCCTTTTTTCACACACCAGGTTCTGGACATGGTTTTGATAGACCTTCTCAGCCTCTGAGGTGCAGAGCAGATCAAAAGGAACCCTCCTGTCATTGACTTTGTCGATATGATCAGACTGATCCCATGGAGTCTTCTCCAGCAAAACAAACCAAAAGTTGAAATCAGGCCTTTTCTCGATCAGCTGCAGAGCTTCAACCCACTTTAGGTTTTCAATTTCCTCAAGTTTCGGTAAAATTGTATTGAGTGTTCTTGGTAGTGTTTTCAGATACTCCTCTTTTCTTTTTCTAATGTGCTCCTGCTTAAGCTGCTCTATGTGCTTGGAAAATGTATTTTTGGCTTTCATGGTTCCTTCCAGGTTGATGTAATTTTCATAGTCTGGGTGGTTTTTCAATTTGTTACTGATAATTTTCCAGGTCGAATGGTAATCCCGAACAGTTTGCACAATAAGCTTTTCATATTTGTCAGTAGCGGAGGCCACAAGCTGCCTGTGTGTTTTAAAAGCATCCATATAGGGAATTATTTTAGGTTTACTTCGTGTTTTGTCCAGCAACTGAACTAGAGCCGCAAAACACGTATCTACATTGATATTATTCCGGGCGGAAGTTTCTACAACCGATAAATTCTTCTTGTTTGAGGCAAAGCCCTGGACCTCCCTTAGATACTGATCCACACATTCATCACATTTTGTTGCTGCAATAATGACGGGTTTTTTTGCTTTTGCTACTTGGGCATAGAGATTATTGACAAATTTAAGCTGATCCTCAAACTTCCGGTTGCATCCTTGGCTGACATCAATGCAAAGCACAAATCCATCTATTGAGAGCTTTCCTTCAGGCATTTGCTTCTGCTCAAAATCCTGTTCCAGGCCAAGCTGATCTGTGCAAATATACATCAGCTTCTCGGCAGACTGCAGCTTTGAGGCGGCTGCACGCTTTGTGTACGGTTGAAGGTTAGTACTCCGATGGGGTAGAAATGTCTGGTCATCTATGAACTCCGTTTGCTCAATGATGTGGTGCCTGCAGTCAACCCCATCCTCCCCATTCTGTATTACGTCACCCCAGTACAAAAAGTGGTCATTATTGACGACACGTCCACCAAAGTCAATTGTGCTAAGGACAGAGGTATGTTCTGGGTAATATTCATCAGCCTTTGGGCGGACATATCTGTTACACAGACACGACTTTCCAACTCCACAGTTGCCTTTATCTTTCTCTGTTCCGGACAATCCTATCACGCTAATAGTATACGATGGGGGTCGCAGCTCCTTATTCTTTGCCATCATTACTCCCCTTTCATCCTTCTGAGCTCATTTATACAGATGGTCGTGTAGTGCATTCTTAAAATATTCTGCGTGATCCAATGTGTCCCTCAGAAGCAAAGGCAGTATCTTGGTGCTCTTATATCCTCCATTGACAAAGCAGACGATCCTCACGCATGGCTGCATCTGATCTTTCTGCAAAAAATGAAAGAAAATATAGTTATTTATGGTTTTTAAATATTAAGATTTAATTCACAATAATAAAATTACTGTCACTGATGCAAACTGAATAAATTCATTATCGGACACTCAGTGTACTAAAGAAAAAGTACTGCAACCGAGCTGAACCGCGACCAAATAAATAAAACACCGCATTCACATCTAAAAAAAACAACTAATCGGCTTATTTCCGCAGATCACTACTTCACAGTCGAGTCTGATTATCCAACACATTAAACAAGTTGTCTTACCCAGTAATCCAATCAAGACAGAGATTACATGGTCCAAAATAAAAGCTACTTCGTCTGGATAGATGTATAAACGTCACATTCCTCTCATGATCCTTCAGATCACTACACACGAAAGAAATTCATTTACTGTGACATGAGATCACCTGTTGGCCACCTTTACGCTTCCGGAAGGACTTTGCTATTCTTAGAATTGATCGTATGGATGAAGTGGTCACGGATTTGTAATCATCCATCTGGCAGGGAGGTGAGAATATAGACCTTATAATGCCCAACAATAACTTCAAGCAGTGTACTGTATTTTAAAATAAGTTCTATTAAACCTAAATAATGCCAACAAGATGTCTAGACATGTTCACAAATATCCTCAGTGGGGTAGATATCTGCTTGGCAAAAAAATCCTCTTTCAGCAGCTTTCACATTTACCATTGAGGGCTCAAGGATATCAATTTGACCGAGATCTTTTCTCCTCCAAACAGAAGTATAAAGCAGACCGCCAGAAGGACATCGTACCCCACAGACCATAGAGAACAGCGACGCCATACCCCACATACCATAGAGAACAGCGAGGCCATACCCCACAGACCATAGAGAACAGCGAGGCCATACCCCACAGAGCCATAGAGACAGCGAGGCCATACCCCACAGACCATAGAGAAACAGCGAGGCAAATACCCCACAGAACAGAAGAACAGCGACCCATACCCCACAGGACCAGAGAACAGCGACCCCAATACCACACAAACCCACAGAGAACAGCGCCATAACGCATCAAACATAGAGAGAATAATCGACGCCTACCCACAGACCATAGGAGAAGGCAGCGAGTGCCATACCCCACAGACCATAGAGAACAGCGAGGCCATACCCACAGACATAGAGAACAAGCGACGGTCCATACCTCACAGACAGAGGAACAAGCGACCCCGAAATACCCCATTCAGACCCAGTAGAACAGCGACCCCTACCACATCACAACTCCACAGAGAACAGCGACCCCATACCGCACCAACAAATCGAGAGAACATGCGACGCATACCCAAGCATAGAGAACGAAAGGCGCCGAAAGGGGCGCCCCTCCCCCCGAATAAACGCCCCACAGACGCATAGGAGAACAGCGAGGCCATAATCCCACAGAACCATAAGAGAACAGCGAGGCATACCACAAGAATCATAAGAAGATACAGCGAGGCCATATCCCACAACACATAGAGAGACAGCCGACGCCATAGGGGATCCCCACAGACCAAATAGAGAACAGCGGACGCCAATATATACCACAGACCATAGAGAAAGCGACGTGCCAATAGCCCCCAGACCATAGAGAACAGCGAGGCCTACCCACATACATAGTAGAACAGGCGGGGCCTACCCACAGCTCACAGCCATAGAGGAACAGAGCGAGGCCATACCCCACATAACCATAGAGAAACAGCGAGGCGCATACCCACAGACCATAGAGAGACAGCGACGCCATACCATCAAACAGACCATAGAGGAACAGCGACGCCATACCCCAAGACCATAGAAGAACAGCGAGGCCATACCCACGACCATAGAGAACAGCGAGGCCCATACCCCATCATACCATAGAGAACAAGGAGGCCTACCGAGCAGCTCTCCCAGAACAATAGAGAACACGAGGCCATACCCCACAGACCATAGAGAACAGCGAGGCCATACCCCACAGCTCCACAGAGAACAGCGAGGCCATACCCCACAGCTCCACAGACCATAGAGAACAGAGGCGCCATAACCCAAAGCTTAGTTTAGTATACTACTTCACTAGGCATGATATGTTGGTGCATGCAGGATTGCTTGTGATACACCTGAGAGGCATGGGTAGCTGTAAAGTGCCTCATCAATGGTCACTAGTCATCTAGTAATAAAATAAAACGTATCTAGCCGCTGCCAATATTACATGACCACAAAACAGTAATTTAAAAGCAGTACAGCGCATTTGTCACTTCCGAGGCTCAAATGCACATTCTGAATTAGAGTATTCCCCCGAAGCAATAACTGCGTGAGATCTTCTCTGCGCGCTGTAACGACATACTTCACGCCACATCGCTGGAAAACCACAACCATTATTTCTCAATTGCAGGCGTACATAAATGTGCAGTATTGAAAGTTTTAAAGTAACAAATCAAACTACAAAACTATTTATATATTAAAATGTAAGCCCTTTCAAAATGGGTAGAAGACACTAGTTTCCAATCTGCCGTTTTACCAAATACAGAAAAGAAAAAGACCGATTGTCCAATTAATTTGCATAGCAGCTGCAGTAATTATGCATTTAACCATTTCAGCAGAAGGGCTTTGTTTGAACTTGACTTTTATTAAACTCTGAACGGAGTCATCAAATCCCACCTTCAGGGTGCCTTCGGGGCTTCAACTCTTCCTTTAACGTTCAAACAATCGACCTGCTGCGGCTGTCTCAAGTAAGCTGGAGAAATCTGCCCGGCAACTCGGGGACGCGATTCTCGCTTGGTAATTTATGTACGCCGTTAACGGGCCTTACAGAAAGCCCCGCATAGCTGTCTCTTAATCAGCACAATCTCATAGCCATCCACGTCTCCTTGTGCCAGAGGTCACGCACCGTATATTTTACACTAGGAAATATCGCACACAGCACCCCTGGCAAGGGTAGCAACGCAGATATTTTGCAGATATTTTGCAGGCCTATATGGCCTATATGCTACAACACATATATTGATGTGGTCTCTCCAACATAAACAGAGATAATTGAAGTGCATCCTTGTGACCAATCTCTAGATATTACATGGATCACCTCTATCACCAATTAGCACCGTAAAAAGCTTAATATATTTGTCTTCATAAATACAGGCAATCCCAAAGAAGCATTTAATGAAGCTTGCATGGTGGCTGTACTCGGGAATATAAAATCTTCTTTCTTCACTTTTATTGCCGTTAATCATTCCAGTGGGTCGGTTAACCATCCTCGGATACACTCAGGAGGGTTTTTTTATTCTATGTCATGAATGAGGGCATAGAGATAACAGCAGAAGCCACAGTCCATAAGTTCAATGTTTTGTCCAGATCACGACTTAATGAACGCAACATCTTGATAGTACGCTTTTGTAAACTACAGGTCCCTGACCATCCGCACAATGACGACAGACATCAGAAAAAGGGGTGTGGGGTTTTGGTGTATTTACTTTACTTCTATTTGGTTTGGCGTGTGCAGGAAAATAAACCATTACCATATTTTCATGTGATTCACAGTTTACCATAAATCAGTCATTTACGACAAGCTTAGCCTTTTATGTTACAAATGTCATCTTACGACTGCAGCAACGCCGTGAAAAGTCAGCTAGTCCGGATCCCTGGCATTCAAAGAGTTAATGCCACCTTTATGGTAACACATAGCAAGAACATAGGATTAGCGAGCAATGCACGCACTTGTTTGCTCATCCTCTCCTGGAAAAGCAGGGGAGATGAAGTGGTTAACTTGTCTCTCCCCCTCGCAGAGCCCAAAGAGACTACACAGCTTAGCTCCGAATCAGCTCACCCCAAAACGTCACTCGCTGTCAAAGTTCTATTTAAGATTTTAACAAAAACCGACCCGGCTTCAGTAACCACCTGAAAGCCACATTTAGTCACAAAAAATAAAGTAAAACTTCAAAAAAAAAAAAAAAAGTTAAACTCCGGCAATCCCCGAAAGAATTAGCGCACAAAGATAGAACTGATAAGACACTGAACAAGAATACAAAACAGTATAAACCAAGGAATAAAATAAAATAAATCTATGGTAATCTCCTTTGTCAAAAAGATATTACGGGAAATTCAAAGTGTCTCATACCCGAACACGGTGTCTATATTTTAAAAGGGGCTGCTGACCTTCGCAACCTTAAACAATCAGCCCCTGGCGGAGTTCCCGACACCCTCTACTCCATCTCACTGACTTCAGCCAACGGACCCCTCCTCGGTGTTTGGAGTAGCCAAACTTGACTTCCCCGAGTCTCCCAGGGAGAAAAATGACCAACGTTTATTATTACTATCCTTTATTTGGGTCTAGGAGACCCCCATTTGGAGTCACATGACGTAGCTCAGGTACTTGACACTCAATGAATTGGGGAGCAAACTCTTGCCTGATATTTAAAAATGGCAGATTTTGTGATGGTAACAGCTCTGGGGTGATCACACCTCCATGGTATTACTAATGTACAGTTTCCTGTCCCCCACTTCACACATTCCTAATGTTTGATTCCCTCCTGCCATGTTTCCGCTCGCTCTGTCCTGGCAGCATGACCTCCAGAAGGTTCCGATTCTTCTACGGGAACAGTTAGATCTCTGACATTACTCGGGGAGTTAGGTGCTGCGTCCCGTGTGTGACCCAAGCACCTGGTCCCTGTAAGACTTTATGGCACCCAGGACAGGACATCTGGCATCCTCTGAAAAGTCCTGCTTGGATGATCTTCATGCTCCACTGATTTTATGGCGACGTCTGGCCAGATAACATTTATGACAGGATCCAGCCTAAGAAAAAGTTACATTTTCCGGTATTCATCTTAACTTTACTATCCCTTGAATAAAAGGAAATTTGTGTGACAACAGAAACACACACTGGAACCTGCTTCAGAAGAACAGAAAGTGTTTTGGTGCTGGGAACATGTCGTGCATCCACCATAGGTTTGGGGTCCTTAGTTAAAATAACCTGCATGACCACTGCTTCCTTCGCAGAATGAAGCGGACCTCGTTGGCAGAGAATAGACTCGGGCAGCGTCTGGTACAGTGTTTGCCGATTCCATCTGTACCCAAAGTAAAGAGACCGCTGAGCCAAACCACAGAAGGTGTATTGTGTCCAAACCATGGCAGACACCCAGCGCTCATATCTGATCAACACACAGGTGATACGAACATTACAAGGAACCAAGTGGCAAGGATCAGTTGGATCTAATAAGAAGTATATGTGCGTTAACTGCTGCTCGTCGGGCTACTACAACCATTCTTAGGACTGCGATAAACGGAAATGGTCGGGGGTTTTCTGCTCATCATACTAAGATCTAGACAACGACGCAACAAGTGCACCGATACAAAATTACAAGTTTCATTAAAACTCCCTGCCAGACGCGTCATTTGCTCCATACGCAAGTTCAACTAAGGACGCCGACGGACGAGCTCGGCAGCTGGTGTTACAACTCAGGGCCCGATCAGCGCAAGGCCGTCAAATGTCGCTGAGAATGGAAGGGGAAGCAAAGACTGCATGTGAAGACGGGGTCTTTCTAAAACATTCACTCCTTATTGTAATCAGTAAGGAAAATTATATAGAGATGTATAAAAGTGTATTTGCCTCGTTTGATGATGTTCTGTATTGTTGTACCACTTTTGGGCCTGAATATTTGATTCTGCGGAGTGAATTAGTGCTTTAATGCGTAATCCAGACGCACGCCATCAGAAGGACGAGCTAGTCTGACGTTCTCCGGCCGTATTCTGATACGAAGTACATTTCATGGTTCCTTCAACGACGGCAAGTATAAAAACCACAACTCTACCAACCGCACGAGATTTTTAACGTCCAACCCTGCGCTTCCTTTTCTCCAGACGGCAGGGCCCATGTAGAGTAAAACGTTCCACTTTGCACCGATCTGCCCAAAGAATGTTCTAGAACAGCATCCGCTTGCTTCTTGGCAAACTCTCGATTAGCCCTGACATTCTCTTAAAGAGCGTTTTCATTTTTCTGAAAGCAAAAGGGACCCGCAATGGGTGGGGATGGGGCTCGAGGGGCCTTTCCTGATGATCTGGATGATTTTACTGTCCCAGGTCACTCCCTCCATTCACTAAATCCTCCCTATGTGTTCTGTATGGGGAGACGCTGGTTCAGTGCTTGGAAACCGTTCCTGACGCATATTACTCTCAATATAATAATAGAGGTGTCTGGGAACGTCTTTTGAACACCGTATAACGCTGCCTTTTGTGCCTACAACTCTGATCTGATGAAACAAGCAGCACATTTTGGGCTAATTGGTTCCCTTAGTTCCCCTTTATATAAAATTCCCAAAATTATCCGGGTAAAATCCATGAAAAACTATAATCCAGAAAACAAGACCAACTTTAGATTAGATTGTCTTTATTCGACGGATTGCGGTTTCATCTCTATAGTAAAAGCAGCTCGGTGAATATAATCCGCCTGTACGCTCCTTGAGTAATTCTGGAAGTTGAATCTCCACAAGCGGCTGTTTTTAAGCAAAAATATCACATTTTTAGAAGCAGTTGGCAATTTGGGAATGTCCATCGGGTATATATTTAAGAGGACATCAATCACGTCGATAAAAAGCTGAGCCTAAGGGCTGAAAATCATCAACAAAGGAAGCAAAGCACCGGCAAAAACCGGAGAGCGGCATTTCTCTACACGTGGATCATGAAAGCGGGGTTCATCTTATGGAATATTAAAGACACTATAGATTTCTATAAAGACGTAGAAGTGCACGTAGCACCAGTGAATTTGAACATGCGCACGTGCTCTGTGTACTTGGTTCACGGGCTTGCATGCTAAACAAAACTAGTCCGTTCTGCATCTGCAATCAGAGCTCGTTGCTGTTAACATTCTTCAACAGCCAAAACAAATGACTTATCCGAGGTAGAAGCTGCAGCTCATCTCCAATGGTCCGATGACTATTTGGCGAGCCGGTGCTGGAGATGACTGACGGCAAGAACATCACGCACAAGGAGACGTGTTTGCAAATAGCCGAGCAAAGGGGCAAACGCAGATGGGGGGTTCTGCAGATGCGACACAACGCAAGTTAGGACTAATAAAACCCTTCAAGGGCAAAACAGTCAGGTTTTTTACCTGGAAATTTCCAAAAAAAAAAAAATGCAACTAAACCCATGAGGAATGCCGAAGACTTAAAACTTCCCAGCATTAAACAGAAGCCTGAGGCTGCTTACGTTCGGGACACGCGGCACCTACTGATTTTAATCACGGATTCTTATTGAAGGTTAACATGAGCGCAACAACAACACGGTCCGTGTGCAAACGGGGGCTCAACAGACACCACCCTGACCCGACGGTGACTGGCAGCGGGTACGTACCCTTCGTTCTCTGCGGAATGCCTCCAGGTATTTACAGCGGGTACAACTGCATCGGGGGCCCCGGTAATCCTGCACTGCTTTATAAAAAGAGCTAAGATATCGCCAACAACAATGTCAGCTGTCCTCAAAGGTTTGTTATCAAGATAACGCCAAAAAAACACCAAAAAGGAAACTCATACAATGGGAAGGAATGCCGCGAGACAATAGTAATATTATTATTAAGGGAGCAGAAGAGCCAGGAAGAGGAGGAGGCATGAAGTAGGTACGTTACTATGTGTGGGTAAGTACGTTGCCGCTGGCGTTAGTATGCGGGGAAGTATGTTGGTTTAATGAGTCTCCTTGGGAAAGAAATTGGCTCCATTTTTTTGGCCGGCTCCCAAATTCCATCCAAGTGTGTCAACCCCCTGCCATAAAAAGTAAAAAGAGCATCCGATTCTGTGCCAAAAAATAGACAGTAATTATGACATCTGTATTGACAGCACTGCCTCCGTGAGGAGCATGTTTGTCAAGTTATGAATGAGTTAAAACAGTTAACCCCCTCAAGCATGAGAGTAGGTATGTTTATCATTACAGCTGCACTCGCCTCCTCGCTCTTCTATTACTCAAAATATGGGGGAGGGGGAGACCACCCATAAAACAGATCATAGGTCAAAATTGCCCTTATGAACAAAAAAAATGGGGACAAAAAAACGGCGCAGATTGATAGTTTTAGGCACGAAAGTGATCGATCAAGGCAGACAAAGTAACAATACACTAGGAAGAAACTACCCTCAGGAGCCCCGACTAACAGGAAAGCTGGCAGGTATGAGCATTATCTAAAGCATACGGTAGCCATGTCTCTGGGCAGCGGATGGATATGCGTAAGCAGGAACAGAGACAAGTCCAGAGAGAAGCCGGAAGCGGCCATCGCATTCTAATCTCTTTTGGTAGACAAAAGGTGCTGGCTCCATACACACAGATCCTTCGCTGAGGATATTAAGGATTACTCCCAGCACCTTGCAGAAAGAATACATTGAAAGTACCATGCGTCTACCCAAGGTAGAAGCTGCAGCTGCCAGAGCAGTCCTCAAGCAGCCAATCAGCGGCAAGCAATGCCAGATCATGATGGAGGAGGGCAGCTGCTGCAGCAGGACCGGCTCTTGCGGCAGGGAAGAGCTTTATTTTGAACTTGTGCTCACAGAGTACTTTAATACCCATTCTTCTTCTTACAGTCATTATTACACCTCATACAGACATCTAAAAATCCAACACGTTGGGTACTTAACGGGTACACAGATGACACATTATTTACGACACCGCTCTTAGAATCCACTCAGCGAATACTACGGCCCCAAGAGACACGATGATGCACCGCAGACGTTTCCGTTAACGGCCGTAACGCACAACTTATTAAGACTCCTTAGAACCCAAAAGACAGACGGTATACAGAATAAGGAACTACAGAGATACGGAACAGACATTTCTTTTTTTAGGAGAGACTCTTGTGGTTAAGAAAAGAGCACAAGACTTTTTTTATATAAATAGATCAATAAAAAAAATTAGTTTCAAATCCCATTCTATTATTCTATATTCTATCATTCTATATTCTATCATTCTATTATTATATATTCTATTCTATATTCTATATTCTATCATTCTATTATTATATATTCTATTATTCTAATCATTCTATATAATTCTATATTTCTATCATTCTATTAATATATATTCTATTTTCTATCATCTCATCATTACTATTATTCTTATATTCTATCATTGTCCACTGGTAACAGGAAACTCTTCGCAACATCATTATTAGATTGGAGAGTTTGAAGAGAAATAGTCAAGGACGTATTCAGGCGTTTTCAGATTAGCATTAAACTTTAAAGGACTTTAAGAAGCGAAAAAGGGAGAATTCAAAGAACTGACTCCATACGATGAGGTTATCACAGCGACATATAATATACACAATATCGCATGCTGCAAAGATAACTAGAGAACCAATACAGCCATAGCTGCAGAAAACGGAAAGCATCTTTAAAATAGCATTAAACGTGTATTGCGAGTTATCCGTACACATCATATCTCAACACTCACTGGGTCCGATGACATAATAAATACATTTAAAAGCCCCAGCGATGACATCAGCCTGTTACCTGGCTACCTGGCAAGGTCTACTTTGCTCAATCATTTTTCTTACATATATGCCGGTTTGGGTTTCGTTGCCAAGTGTTGCTAGACCTGGCTCGCCGGGAGAGCTACACAAAGCACGACACAGCTATTCACTATGCCTTAATAAGCCAACTTCCAATCATCGTAACTCCGGGCTAATACCATCTATAAGAACGCAGCGTGCCAGTAAACACCAACGACTCACACGCCATAATGGGGAAAAAGACTTGCCAACTGAGCTTACATTCTCCTCAACTAAAGCCAAACAGCAGGACATTGTGCAGAAATTAAACGGTTAACTCATTACTCCCTATAGCTGCCCCAGAATGGTGCAACAAGGGCAGAATAAACCATTTGGGGTATTCCTGCATGTACACAGGTGAGTGATACCAGAGATGCTGCACCCGCCACGGGGACACGGAATCTGGCATTTAACCCCTTCACGGGAGTATCACCATCATGAAGCTTTTTCACGATCCATTAAACGAATGGATAAATAAAGCCGGGCAACGACTCCTCACCGGCCAGCCGCTCGCCGCTGTGAGAACGGAGGACTCCGGGAACTGCCCCTGCTGAGTGTATATATTCAGATTCTGCCCCCCCCAACAGGGCACCTGAGTCCCCAAAACTACTAGTCTCAGGAAGTGCCGCTTGTGGGGGACACAGACGGTGGGGTAACAGGAGAATGCGCCCCCCGAAGGCCGACACCCTCCAAGGATGAAGAGTTAAACCCCGGATGAAGGACCTGGGGCAGAACCCCCTCTGGAGCTGGAAATACCCCCGGTTTAGAGGCAAGGCCCACCCCCTACACAAACAGCGTCAGCCCCTAACTATCCGCTTTCTATCACCCCTGAAGGGTCCTGTCAGCCTCGGCCTCAATCTTTTGCTACCACCCCGGCCCGGCTCCTCTTCTCACCTGTCTCCGGGTCGCATATCTTCCCAAGAGTCCTGCTCTCCCGCCACCGGTCCCTTCACAGCTTCCCGCCGCCTGTTCCGCCTCTCCTTTCCGTGTTCGTTCTTCCCAGGCTCGCGGCCGCTGCTGCTTGCGCTTCCCTCAAAGCCTTTCCCCAATTCAGTAATGGCGGCGGCTTAGAGCACGCGCACTCGCTCATCACCAAGACCAAATCCCACCTTCCCCTCCCCTTTCCCAAAGCCCAGAGGTCGCGCTCGCGCGCGCGTCCCCAACGGATCCATTTCGTTGACGTCATCGCTCCAGTCGCAGACTCGTTCCCGCCTTCCCGAGACCGTCCTCGCGTTCTTCGCTTCCCAAAGCATCTTGGGATTTGTAGTCTTCCTTAAAAATCCTTCTTCATAAAGAAAATTACACCGCTATATAGTTTGTAATCGATGAGGTTTTACTGGAAATACACATAATTTATTCTCATGTTGTTCAGATACTGTTATATTACACATAGGACAGCGGGGTCTGGGATTTATAAAAAAAGAAGAGGAAAATGTTGCTCAGAAAAACAAGAATACCAACACCACCCAAAAAATCCCATGTGAAAAGCAACCAACAGTCCCGAAGTTGTCATGAAAGTTTTTGTCCCGGGTGCTAGCTGTCCCTAAAATCAGCCCATTTAGTGTGTGGACAAATCTGCAGTTACGGTCCTAAAATCAGGCAAAAAGCATGCAGCGATGGCGATGGGGTATTCCATGGCTGGGAAGTCCATTGGTCTCACAAAACCAAATATATTACAACATGGCAGAAGTGGGACGCGATGTCCTGGTTTTGGGAAGTGCAAATATTATTCAAATATGCTGTATATATATATAATATATATATATATACATATACTACACAAATACATTGAACATTATAGATATGCTACCACATATGCCAGACAGTGACTGAAAATTTTGACTGTCCTGGGACAGTTGGGTGGTATAGCAATCTATAAATTTGTCTTCAAAAATGAAGTTAGAATAATAAACAAACACAATCTGATTTAACCAACAGCACACAAATTCTTGTATTGTTTTTGTCCATATTGAATACATCATTCACAGTGTGGTTTGGAAAACCCACGGCTAATAACTTCAACAAAAGTTAATTGGAGTCAGGAGTTAGCAAACCTGGAGTCTATGAAATGGGATTGGAGGGGTGTTTTACAACTACGTTGGCTTGTAAAAACCACTCAAACATTTTGAGTTTGCTATTCTCAAGAAATCTCAAAGCAAATCTTGGAAGATCCACAATCAGAAATTGTTAATTTTTGTAAAGATGGAAATGGTAACAGATTATTTGGAAAGGGTTTTCATATTCATCAGTCCACAGTTAGACAAATTGTTAGTGAATGGAGATGATTTAGTACTGTGGCTCCTCTGCCTAGAAGTGGGCGCCCAGCACCCCTGGCAGTGGCGGAACTACCGGGGTCGCAGGGGTCGCA
>VKOC01000008.1:32037959-32065880 GCA_009364415.1 Spea multiplicata
GGGGGGCAGAGATGCATAACTCGGGGGTAGGTTGTCAAATGAAAGGAAATAAAAACCAAACATGTCTCAATCATAGCTTTTATTAAACATGGAAAAAAATAGTCTACATGAATTAATAAAGAAATAAAAGTTTCTTACCAGAATATCGTGAAGAATAATGTGATCAGTGTTTTGTTTCACTGAATAAAATTGAACTCTTTCATCTAAAAATGTTCACAGTAGTAAATGTTTTGATCCCATTATGTGTAATGTATTTAATATATTAGGGCCTTTTAACACTTTTGCTTTCTGGCATTTTAATACAAATAATGAGATAAAAAGAATGGCACATAGTGTGACGCGGGTATATATAAGGGGTGCGTGTGGGTATAAGAGCGCGACCGTGAGATAAACTATATGGGGCTGGTCTCCAAATTTTTCCAGGGCTGCTTTTCAGTCCCAGTCCGGCCCTGCACCTAACCTTTTACAGCTGCCATCAATTTTTTCCTGTGGAATTGTTATTATTATGTATTGTCATATATAACGCCATCATATTCTGTAGCGCTATACAAGTAATATATAACATGGCAATTTGACTTATATAGGTGAGGAGGACCTTGCTCAAAGAGCTTACAATCTAGAGATGTCTCCTAATTGTTTTCTGGCCCGACCCTGCCTTCCAGAATTTCAGCAAAACCTCTTTCATGAGAACGCTGAGCAACTCGCTAACCAGATAGTGACCTCTAATGCCTTGAAAGGTTCATACACGATACAGAGTTTACAAGTTTGGTAACTAATTGCTGGACTATTCTGTAAATTACGAGCTCATTTAGTTTCCATAAACCTTTATCAAATCACAAACAGATTACCCACAGAGCAAACTGAAACCACAACTCGCCAGCAAAGCTCCTGCTTTATTCAATAAGCCATAAAAGTAAAACAGATCTGATTTACTTGTACGCTGTTTTTGTTTGTATATTTTATGCACATTTAATACATAGGTGTCTGGAGCAATAGGCCATCATGTTCTTTGAAGATGAAGATGTAAAATAAGCTCTTGAAGCCAAAGTTACAGTTGACCAATGTAAGTTCCATGATGTTTCATACCTCTAGCTTAGTGTATTATCCTTTTAATACATATATTGTGGCGATATGGCATGTTATGGCTGTGACAGTCATTGTTATACATGTACCATGGCGTGTTATCATTGCAGTAAAGGTAGAAATTTGGTAATGACCTGATTCAAGGAGATCCACATTTCCACTGTAACTAAGGATACTTACTGTAGGATAGCTGAGTGCTGTGTCTAAGCATCTCCAGCAAAAAAGAGTGAATAAATCTGTTCAGTGCTCCACAGCACATCACTAACAAGCAGACAGGCTAGTATTACTCCATCGTTCAAACATCAGAAGGTGATTTTTATCAATACCGGAGCTTACAAGCCACTGTAAGCAGCGCTTCATAGACGGCAATACCAAAGAAAGTGAGGGAACAGTACTGTTACATTTTATTTATGTTTTGAAAATGTCATTTTGTTTTAAACACAACCTTAAAAAACATTGTAACTATTTTACAAATCAGCTACTCGACCTCACTATATATATCATCTTTCTCTCTGCCGCATAAAGCCATTTTTTTTGCTAACCCCCGCGCTGGCAAGCCAGTATATTTTAAAAAAAGTGAGCATATTACATTTTTTTGGGGTTAAATAAAAAGAACGTTTCCAGATGAACTATGTATAATTCATTCTTCATATAGAAATAATGTTTATTATACTTTATTTTGTCCAAATATCTTTGTACTATACACCTGTTACGTTCAAAGCCTCATAATAAACTCATAGGTATCTTTGGTTAACCATTCTAACTCTTTAACCCCTTGAGTATCGTTATAAGCAATATTATAGATACGAAACATGTTACAATAAATAGTCCCTCTGTGTCATATAATTTAATGTCTTATTTAGATTGTTTTACTGCTGTAAATTATAGGCCATATGCTCAATCAAGTGTCTTAACACCTCTGAGGTTTCTGCAAACTTAAGAAAATATATATCTTTTAAATATAGAGCGTGATTTCATCATATCAAATTTTATACATGCATTGTTTAAAAAATGATGTATTATTTTACATTGTTTAAAGAGGCACCTGCACTATTTTTATTTACAACCAGTCTGTTGAAAGACAAAGGGTCCCATCATTGGTGCTCAGAGCAGCCTCCGGCACAGACCTAATCTGTAGTATTTCTATCTATTAATTCATCGAAGCTCTGGGGAGAGTGTGATGCATCCTATTCTCAGCTACTGGCCGGATATGGCTGCAGTTAATATATACGATCCCTCTGTATTCACAGGAAAAGACTAGAATATCCGCAGAGACAGGGATAGAACCAAGAATGAAAGAGAATGAAAGTGAAGCAAAACGTGGAGAAACAAGGGTACAAAATAGGGCTTATGGCAGACTGTAAGGGCAAACTTAGGCATCACCTTAAAGTAAACGAGTAGAAATAATCTAAAGGGGGCAAAACAGGACACCTTTACAATACAATGAGCTTGTATATAGATTGAAAGGTTTTCTCTCCATGCCCAGGCGTTATTCTGCAGAGATTCCTTTGCAGTGTGTGTGTGCAGATGAGCTTTGGTGTGGAGATGCAGACATAAAGGCCCTTTGTTGGCTTTTGAATAGAATTAGGCATGGATTTTAAGAGAGCCCACCGCGGAGGGAGAGCTGCAGTCGTCAACCTCAGCCTCCATTATATGCTAGAGCGATACGGCCGCCTATCCTGCCATGAATATGTTTAGCCC
Organism: Spea multiplicata; assembly: GCA_009364415.1. NCBI lineage: Eukaryota > Metazoa > Chordata > Amphibia > Anura > Pelobatidae > Spea > Spea multiplicata. Next base: position 32,040,744 of record VKOC01000008.1, read on the forward strand.
GGCTGCTTTGAATGGAAAGAGAAAAACCCAAGCAAGAGTGGAAACGCCTGACTGCATAGATTGCTAGCTCCATGGGACAAGAATTTCTCAGAATTTTTACAGTCAGTTATTCTAGCAGTGCATAAAACAAGAAAAATGGTATTCTCCACTGTAACAGATGGGTCTTTTTTTTTATAAAAGATTATTAACAGTTTTTATGATAAAAGGGGGGGGGGTGCCATATATAACAAGACATTTACTTTGCTATTTGACATAGATGTAGCCAGGTAGTGGCTGTAAAAGATTAATGAGACAGTTAAGGATGGTTTTCAACATCTTTACCACTCAACTGTTTAAAATTCTCTTCTGAGTTAAAACAGTCATATTATTCTAGATTTTTTTAATACGCTTTTGGATTATATGCCCTTGAAATATAATCTCTTATATTTCCTTTCTTTCCTTCTGTGGGAAGACATGTTTGAGGTTACGTCCAAAGAAAAATTCTGATGCAAACTGGTAAAAGTGGAGCAGCTACCATAATAGCCAATGCAAAATCTCAGACGACTGCTCCTTTTTGCCACGTTGCACAAGAACTGCTCTTTTTATGGATGCCAATAACCCAATATGCTTTTTTGCTGTATCTCTACTGCGGGGTTTGGCATAACACATTATGTCAATGACTTTTCCAGCAGATGAAAGGTTACATTCTTAGTTTCCTTTTTGAAAAGGATTACAATAACGCACAGGGCAAGGGGTCTCTGTCCCTACAGCCACCCTGTGAACAATAACTCACAATGAATGTCTTAATTCCCCCCTTAACCTCTTCCATTATTACTGTCTTCTCTGCCTGTCTCCCCCCCTCTCCACTTTCTTGCCCTCCTCTTGTTTTTTTTAGATTTTTTTTCTATCCTCATTGCTTTCTCTCATAATAAGCAAAAGCTCTCCATTGAAATTCTATGGAGGTCATAACCCTTCTCTCTGGGGTTTCATTTGGCAGATCTTTTGAGATATAGTTCATTTTGATATACCCAACAAATGACGAAGGAAAGAGCCCGGGATGGGAAGGCAAGGCTAATTTGGCTCTCTTCATTTATGATTTTAAACTCGTTAAATATTTTACTTTTATATGAACCAGTTTTGTGTTGCAATGGCCTTTCTGGCAGTGAAATAGTTTGCCACAAAGACACAATGCTGTTCGTTTTTTCTGTTTCCTTTACATGTCTATGAAAAGTGTGGGAATGTGACCCTCTCAATCATACTGGCTTGCCAGCTCCTCAAGAACAAAAATGTTGATCCATGTAAAGAAACAGGCCAACGCTCATCTGAACAGTTGGGAACTACAACTCCCATGATCCTTAGGTGGACAGCACCATTAAGAGTTGTATCCTGTAGATCATTAATGCCTTTTTTCTTATGGCAGCAATGATCCATAATGTGGACAGTAGGTAAGAAGAGAGAGTTGTAATGCACTACGTGGGGGCAGGGGCGTAACTAGAAACCACAGGGTCCCAGTGTGAAATCCCCCTACTTCACCAAGCAACATGTCCCACTGTGCCACCTCTGCTCGCAAACAGCTTATCAGTGTCACCTGTCTCCCCAAACAGATTGTCTGTACCATATTTGCCCACAAACAGCTTTTCTGATACATCTTTGCCCCAACTAGCTTGCCTGTGCCATATTTGCCACAAACAGTTTCTCTGTACCACAAAGAACTTGTTTGTCCCATCTATGCTTTACAAAAAACTTGCCTGTGCTATCTTTACTCCCAAGTTTCCTGTGCCATCTTTGTCCCCAAACAGCTTGTCACCCCGAACAGATTGTCGATGCCATATATGCCATCCAACAGCTTCCCTGTGCCATCTTTGTCCACAAACAGCTCGTTCTGTGCCATCCATGTCCCCAGACAGTTTACCACTGCCAACTTTGTCCCCAAACAGCTTTTCAGTGCCCCAAACAGCTTTCTTTGTGTCATCCTTGTCCCTAAACAGATTATAAGTGTCTGTGTTTCCTCGTCCCCAAACAGCTTTGTCAATGCCATCTTTGCCACCAAACAGCTTGTCAGTGCCCCCAAACAGCCTGCCTGTGCTATCTTTGCCCCCAAACAGCTTGTCAGTGCCCCTGTTTACATCAGTGTGTCACTCTTCCTTCGTGCTGTGTGCATACAGATTCAGGGGCAGAGAAGTGGTCACAGGGGTCACCCAGGCCCCCTAGAGTGGTGGACCCGGTCGCAGGTGATTGTTGGTCTTTGCGTGTGTGCCACAGTCATAGGTGAACATTGGAAGAAAGCATTCAGGGCATATGCTAAAATTTGTGAACTTGCTATTAACTCCTTTCCCCACACTCTTAAAAAGAATGGTGATCTTCCACCGAAAATGGAATTAGGGCATTGTGATACATATCATCAAGGACAGATTGTGTGTCTAAAATACCTCCCCATTCCTTCTGGTCTAAATCACTGGGTGGATTTCTGGACAAGGAATTAGGAGACTTTTCGTTCCCTCCCCCACAACACCCCCTCTCCGCTATCCTCTCTTTTATTTATCCTTTCCAAACTGGAGTCTCTATAGCAACAAACCTCTTTTCTCCTTCCTTTGAGGTTATTGTGCTCAATTATTTTCTTTTGCTTTTGGATGGGGGCGAATAAGGAATAGGGGGTTCTGCCCCACCCCCCACCAAAAACATTCCTTCTTCCACCATTGTATAATGACATGCTTGGGTCAGCATATAAAAGATCCTCTCTAGGAATGAATATCCCTGCATAAAATATATAAGGTGTTTTTAATTTTGCATACCAAGGGTACATTTTGAAGCAAACCATTACCTACCCCTTTTCCTGTAATGCTGTCCCCCTGGGTTGATCATATTTATATTATGTGTCTTTGTGCCGATTTTGTCCTACGCCAGCTCTTAGTGTAATTGTCTCTGACTTAATCCAAGAAACTTTAGTACTAAAACTGTAACCAGCAGAGTCAGATAATAGTAGAGGAAGTCCCTGTGATAAAGTGCTGAAATGGGGCTGGTTTATTCCACGTTTCAAAGCTACTTTCGCATTCATAGTAAACACTTTAGTTTATAGTGACAGGGAAATGCCAACTGAATTTCCATGCGTATTGTGCTTTCTGTAGACTGTTTCAGTTCAGTGGATAATAGCACATTGCTAGCATCACATGTAAGTCGCACTTTAAATTTAATCGTCAGTGTATTGTTTTAGAAATATTTTATTTTAAAGTACACCATTTACTACTGCTCCTGAGAGTATGAAGAATTGTCACCTTGATTGCCTTTTTAGCTGTAGCTCTAGAAAAACTGACGGACAATTATCCCACACTAAATACGGGTCGGGACAGATATATTCCAAGCGTACCTAAAGTGTCACCCTACCTGAGCGGCCAAATCGACACAGTATTCATATCACTGTAAACAGTTCTGTATCATTTATAGTACCTGACATTTGCATCGACGCACGGTATGTACTGACAACCAAACTATTTTTTGCCTAAAGGGCTGATCGCGGTATAATGCCAGTAAAATTGGCTCACGGACATGAGGGTAAAATGCCAGTAAAATTGCCTCTAGGGCGTGACACTGGTTATCAATCAATTACATTCAACAGGGTATTTTACTTTGAAGGTAAGTGGTTGTTTTGACATTAATTTAGATTTAAAAAGCTGTTAAAGCCATTACTGAGCTCTTCCATTTGAAAACGCGGTGACATACTGCATTACTTAGTTACCCAAGTCTGTCTTTACATATACAAAGATTTCAATGTAAACAAAATCACATGGATTTATTTAGCGACTGCTCTGCTAAATGTAAGATTTGTGAAAGGTGGCAGAGAAGCCATAAATGCTTGATACATGTATTTTCACCCATAGAGATGCAGTGTGGAAATGTCCCTGAGAGAAGACAGAGTCAGAGCTCTTCTATGTCAGCTGGCATCACTGAAGAAAGAGGGAACCCCACTCCCTGACAGCGTCTTGAGCAGAGAAGGCTTGATCCGTGATAAATGGGACATGCTAAAGGTAAGTGTGCTACCCACACAGTTGTTTCCCTAGGTACAATGCAGTCATATTTAGTAGGACATATTACACAAGCCAAAAGTATATTATGCAAGATTGGACCATAGCAACAGCATTAGAATTTGGTGATTCTTGCCTTTTACTTTTTATTATTCCAGCTTTCTCTACACTGCCCTTCCTTCAAGTGTCCTTTCTACAGGTGACATTGCTCTAAAAAGCGCTGCATTAGTAAGGTGGGGTTACCTAAAGGAAAGAAGGAAGGAGTAACAGGGAGTGTGAATTGGACTTTCAATTAAGGTGGGGATAGAAATTATAATGAAAAATGTGCCTTTTATTCTTTACAAGCAGCAGTGAGGCAGCACGGGTTTTCCGCGTGTGCACATGCGTCATTCTGCATGTACATGCCCACTGGCATTGAGGAAGGACATTCATAAGCTTCCCATATGTTCTCAGCAGCAGGACTCAGAATTGAGCTCTGCCTGCAAATGATCGGCATCATGGTGCGATAGCCTGCCAAACAGACACATTCGAAGAGGGTGAGCTTAGGCTTCTTGCAGACTTTTCCACATAGAAACACTCTGCAGGGAAGGGTTGGGGAGTGACACTCCTAGAGTTCTAAAAGTGGGCCAGTAAAAAAAAAAAGAGGAACAACTAAAGAAAACTAAATTAAGAGGAGAATAAAATATGTTAAAAGTTGATGGGTGTGAGGGACGATGGAGAAATTGAACTAATGATAACGAGTGGAGTATGAGGAAAGGTGTACATACCAGAAGTGGATTAAATAAACAGATTGGTGGATCATTACAAGCTGGATGAAAGACACGCCAAGCACAAAAGGCAGTAAACCAGGGGGTAAATAAACACTAATGTTTCTTAAAGAAAAGTAATTTTGAGGATATTGGAAGAAGCAGGTTGGAGGGGTTGGGGAAAGGAGTCAAGAGGGCCATTGCCCCTGGATCTGATTTAATTTGATTATTTTAGTCCATAACCAGAAATATTTTTAATTATCTTTACTCCTCATGTAGCTACTAGGTTAACAAGACACAACATTAAGGCTTCTTTTCCCAAATAATTTTTCCAGTGTGGTTCCTTTTCGTGAATGTGTTGGACGTTCCTCACTATCAACCAAATATCATTTGGGTGCTTTGCCACTGGGCTTGTAGCTGGTCTTCAAGTTATACTATTTACTGCTTAAATGAAAAATCAGTGCAGACACCTAGCCTTACAGCCATTAAAGACCAAGATCGTAAAAACCTGTCATGATGTGGAACACTGAATGCCTCCATTACAGCTTAGTAATTGACCAGTACAGTGGTTTCTAGGCATGTTGCATTGTTACACCGCTAGCTCACCCGTACCCTGCATTCATAAAATGAATATGGTCTTTTTCTTCAAAATGTTTCCTCGTATCATCTCATATGATACTTATCTCAGACTTATGATTTTCTTTCTGGAAATCTGTTTCATAGAAGGCGATTGCTGACGCGCTGTCCACCGGCTCGCCCCAGCCTGTGCTTTCTCCTGGGAGTGGAAGTTTGGTTCAGCAGTTGGAACAACGAGTAAAGGAACTCAAATCGTGGCTGAGAGACACGGAACTCACCTTGTATAACTCAAGCTTGAGAGTTGACGACGAAGGTGATGGAAGATCAAAGGAAAGACTCCAGAAAGAGCTGCAAAGATTTCAGGTAATCCGAGAGCACAATTTCATTCAAAATACACCTCTTCCCTCAGCTTTGCCTTTGTTTTGCGTCTTCATCAACAGCTGTGCCCTTTCCCCCAAATCATTGAAACTCGGCTCCCCCCTATCACCCCTCAGTTACCATTACTTTTTTTTCAGTGCTTCCCTAGCTTTCTCCTGTGTTGAATCTCAGCTGTGCTTCTTTTCCGGCATGCCAAACCAAAACCCATCTATATTCACTCACACCCAGACTGTGTCACCCTGAAACCCAGCTGTGACCTTTCCCTTTGCCGAGCAAAGACAAAAATCAGCTGTGTTTGTGTTCTTTCCTGTACCATCTGCAAAGGAACACATTCCCTCCTCTTTCTTGGACTACCCTCAAATGCATTTTCCCCTTTCATGCTATCACACTGAACTGCAGATATGCCATTAATGTCATTCTGATATCCAGCTGGATCAGGTCCACCTATAGACGAAAATATGGTCAATGTCAGCATAAAAAGAGTAAGCCATGTAAACACTAAACACCAACGCAAATACACCAAAGGTCGTAGCATAAACGTAGATACAGGGCTGCAAACAAAAGTAGCATTGCAGTAAAACCATATAGGTCATAATTTATCTCAGCATACGATTTCAGTAGCATAACTTGTACAGAATTATAAATATTAATATAACTTTACTTAACTTTATTTATGTAGCACCAGCAGATTCTGTAGTGCTGTTGCTATAGGGGGCAGTGAAAATGTTAAACAAAGACAATTTAAAATTGCCTACGTAACATGCAGTGTCACTGGACTGCAAGCCATTACTTCTCAGCTACTGGGGGCAGAACGTTTTTCATCCAGGACATTAGAAACATTTGGGCTCTGGTTCATTCAATACTCTGGTGGTCCCTGGACATGAAATAGAATAGTGCCCCCCTCCACCAACACCCAACTGTGTTTCCAACATGTCCAAGCTCACACACACATACACATCCAACACACATACAACATCTTGGGATGGTAACAAAGGGTTTCCCAACCCAGCACAACAATACATTCACCAGATTCAGAGAACTGAAATACAAAGATCAGAAACAGCCGCATTTATTAAGTGTATCAGTTGAAGTGTTCAACACTTAGAACCGGTCCCTTGGTGGGGGTTCTTGCCAAAACATCGGGAGGGTCTCCTATTGGGTATGTTCCTTCTATTCAGTTTTTGGCTGCTTTTACATGATGGAGGTGTGTATTAGTCACCTTATTCACTCGTTATTTGTATTATTATGTTAATAATTTCATGAGTACTGTGCACACCACATTTTTTAAAGGCAGTGAACAGGTAGAATGATTCTCCCACAGCCCCTGTCCAGGTGTCGTCACTCTATAATGCAGACTAGACATGCACATAGAGTGCAATTAATGGTGTAGAAGAGACCCCCCTTTCGCATGCATCTACCGTTTACTTCCACCCCATTTTCTGCCCACAGTTTGCCGACAAAGTGGCCATTGTCCCAAAGGTACCTTTAACGTTAAGCCACCATAAATCACTAGGAAAAGATGATTCACTTTTCCAGATGATCTCATAGGGGGGATCCACAGTGACACTACTGGTGTGGCAATGGATCTTTTGGTGAAAATTTTTAAAATATAGTAGACACATATAATAGATCCAATATTTGTGTATTTTAAGAATATATTTTTAACACAATAGAAAATCAGATACCAAATGAGAAAGGGGGTCCCAGCTTATATATTGTTGTCATACCGCTCTCTAATTGTACTGTATGTTCTCCATGTACACCCTGGCTGAATCCCAGCTTTACAGCCTCTCCTACATTTTGTCGTCTTGTGCGCTAACACGCCGGTTGATTTTGGTCCTTTTCCCCTGTGAGCTGTGATTAGGGCCTTGCCATGTGCTTCATTATCGGCGAACACTTTAATAGTGCCATTTAAAAGGCCATATTTCTGCCTCCCTCGTCGGGCCTAGCGATGATACATGGTGATAATTGGCAGAGAGCGATGGCTCTCAGTGGCCTTTTAATCGCTCTATTTGTCAGACTCTGTGTCTGCGCGAGACGAGTCATATTGATGGCCCTTCTCGGTTCTCCAGTTTCTGACACGTAACCCCTTCATTAACATCATTCACTATTCCGGGTATAAATTTGCCATCGATGTGGCAAAGCTAACAACTGCTGAGTTCATTTTGTCAAAATCAGTAACAAGTATCTCCGTGAGTTACAAAATGCCACCAACTCAGAGCTTCTGAAACCTGTACTACAAATAACCTCTACTTTAAAGGGACAGTTTCCTATATTTGGGGTTGTTTTTACATAGTAAAATAATGACCCTTTTAACCTATTTTCGTTTGAATACATGCATACCATTAAATAAAGTAAAAATAAAATCAACTGCTAAGGATATTCAGAAGGGCCACCGGAGCCTATCAACAACAAACAGCAACTTATCAATGGGGAGATAAATTAATGGGATGCTGCAGATCATGTACAATACATCGCTTGATTAAATTTGTAATCGCAATTACATAACTGTATGAGTATATATATATATACAACGGTGAAATGTAGGGTTTGGGAGAAATGACAGATCCTCTTTAATTTTAACATACCCATTTTAACCGCTTGCAGTCCCTCTGCTCTGAGCTCAGGCTGCGTCAGCGTGGAGTGGCGTCTGTCCTGCGTCTGTGTCGCCATCTACTTAGCCTCCAGGAGCAGTCTTTACAGCAGGACCCTCCTAGCTTGCAGCTCTTGAGCGTCAACCTAGAGAGAAGGTGGGAAGCCATAGTGATGCAGAGTACACAGTGGCAAAGACGCCTGCAGAGGGAGCTCAGAGATGGACAGGTGAGTACAGATATTGTCATTAGACAAATTATCTTTTGATTGTTATGATAAGACAAATAGCTGATTTGTAGTGCATTTTAAATAATAGTCGGAGAAGAATGTAAAAGGTGCGATGCAAAGTGCAATTTCTTCTGTTAAACTACAGCATTCATGATCCCCAACAGGCCATGGATTGTAACTTCCCTATTTGCCATGTATGTCTTAGCTCCATAACAGTTTAGAGATTTACTAGATGTTCAGAACTTTATGCATTCAGAAGCCATTGTAATCTCTGCCTTACTCTTTCCCATTAGCTGTATGCAGGGTTCTAACATAGAGCAATCACACTCAGATACAACCACATATGACATTGTGGGGTGCATATGTCCTCCTTAAGCTTAAACAGTCATACAAGTTAGTTATTTTTTGATTATGCTGTATTTGAGAGCTGATATCTGCCATATGCATCTTGTTAATATATGAGCCATTGAAGGATGAGCAATGATCACGTGAAATCCCTTTTAGATCTCTTTGTAGGGATTGAAATATGATTAGCCAATAAATGCTAGCGAGGGCCAATGTCTGATTCTTTCTATATTCTTGTTATAGGAGCTGGATGTTTTAGTGGACCCAGACTGGGCAGATTTGAGCAGTGCTGGGATAGAGGAGGCTCTGGAGTGGGACGAGACAGACATTACAGCGGAAGCTGTCTGTGATAATCAGGAACCTGAATGTGTTGTTACAGATACTTATATGGCAGATGAGGAACATAACCCAGGTCAGCCAGTGTCAGGAGTCTCCAGACATTCGACTAACTCCCAGACTCAGGTGTATCAAGTCTACAGCTTACACAACATGGAACTTTTCAGAACAGACTTGGATTCCTCACTAAGAAAAGATCCAAAGTTGGGGCCCATATCACAATTTTCCCTTCTCCAGGGAAATACTTTTTCATCATTGCCAGATTTAGCAAACAAATGTCACCAAACATACCACCCCCCCAAAATTCAGGGGGGTTCCAGTGGCCATTCAGAGTGTGAAAGTGGCATTGCAAGTGGAGGAGAAGGAGTAACTGCTGCCAATTCAGAGGGATGCTTATCTATGGATGGAGAAGGAAGTCAAGGTTGCCAAGCATTGGTTGAGGACACTGGACAAAAAGACTGTATAGATATTGAACTGTTAACATATTCCAGATCAAAGCATCAAGGTCCACGTACATTAAATGAGTGTTCCATTTTACAGACAAATTGGCTCGAACCAATCATGCTTGGAGGAACACAGAGGTTGATTCCTGGGTTATGTTTTTCAAGAAAACCTGGCCAAGTTGGTACCAATAGGACCATGCTTGCTGTTAGCTCTGAAGACCACAGCCCAGAAGACAACACTGAGCTAATTGAAGTGTTAAGCTCTCATAATTCTCCCCATAACTCTTCTTTGGAATCACTCTCAGTGACTTGTGAAGGGTTGGAGTCTGAGCCTGTGACACTCAGACGTAGTGTGTCTCTCGAGAGTTGGCCTGCCTCTTACAAAAGCAACGAGGACTTGTTCAGTCAGCAGGGTTCTGCTGATATTACCCCAGGCAGTGAGCATAGTGAAGAGCTGAGCAAGCGAACACTGGACTTACTGAAGAGACTTGAAGACATTGAATGCCCATCTGAGCAGAAGATGAAACGCAGTCTCTCTGATGATATTACACTGCGAAGTGGTCCTCATGAGGCATCACTTACTGGTCTCCGTTCTCCTCCAGATAGGGTATCATCAGGAAATGAAGATCTTGGATCTGAACTGACAGAATTGAGCAGCAGTGAGGAACTATCCCTTAAGTCTGAAGATCTTGCTGTGCTTAAAGGCCGCCTGATGGAATCCAATGCCAGTTTTCGCAAACACCTGAGCAGATCTCTAGGAGGGGAGGAAGGGGAGGCTAATCTCAGTATGATTGTTAATGTTTCATGCACTTCAGCTTGTACTGATGAGGAAGATGATAGTGACCTTCTGTCAAGCTCCACACTCACCTTAACTGAAGAAGAGGAAGAAGAAGATGAGGAGGAAGAGCTTGAAGAGTTAAATACAAGCGTGGGCAGTGAAGATGAGGCAGGAGATGGCACAGGACTTCCCTTAGGGTCTGACTTTATCAGACGTGAGCTGCAAGCCTGGATTAGACCAACCTTCCTTCTTTCAAGAGAGAGGAGAAAAATGAATAGGGTGGTACAGGACATGACAGGAGCACCAACGATTGATAAAATATGGCAGAGCTCTCTGCACAGAGGACGAGAAACCAATGGAAATGTAAAAGATGCCAAAGAAAAAGATAGAAGTAAGATTTTGATTCAAAAAGAAGAGAAAATACTGTCTAACTCAAAACAGCTGGCGGATGATATGGAAAATGGAAACATTCACAACAGGCCAAATTCCATTAAGGATACCTTTAGAACAGAAAGCCATTCTGGTGTAAAGAAAAAGCCTGCTCTTTACCCATCAATATCAATAACCAAGACAGAGAAGCTTCATCCTCCGAGCATGCCTGCCTTGGCATATCACAAACCTCGGGAACTTGGACCCTCTTCTAATCGGAAAAGCAACCTGCGAGTGACACGTGATGCTGTTGCAGATATAGAAATGCCAGACAATAATTGTATACCATCAGAGAACAGTCAAAAGGCGCCATGTGGGAAAGTAACAGAGAACACCCCTGAATCTTCTTGTTCATGCCACAGCTCTACCCGCGAGAGCTCTGACAGCCCAGATTGTAATGTACATGAGTTTGTGAAGGAAATTTTAGACATGGCGTCAACTGCTCTACATGGGTCACCTCCAAAGGATGGGCCGAGTAATGGCACTGGAGCACAAATCAGAGAGAAAGTTCTAGAATACTCCCGCAGGCAGTTGGAAAGGGGTGACTTTTACTCTTACTTGTCACTCTCATCTCATGACAGTGACTGTGGAGAGCTAAATGGATCTGTCAGAGCTACAACTCCTCAGATGCCAGTTGAAGATAGCATAGATGGAGATATTGAGGGTATGTTTGACGCCTGTGCAGAGGACAAGGAGAAGACTGGTGATCTAAAAGCTTCATCCATTGTGTCATCACCACTGGCAGCTGCAGTGTCTTTAAAAACTGCCCCTTCTTCTGCTGGGTTAAAGATTCCACGGAACAGAACCACAAACTCAGGGCAACACAACGCAACAACAAGGGCATCTGTCAGAAAGTTCCAGGGCCACCCAGAAGTTAGTTCTAAATGTGGCAGCAGTAAATTCTCCAGCAAAATCCTCCCTGCTACTAGAGAGTTGTGCCCAGAATCACAAGGAAAGACTTCAGTCAAGCCACCAACCTCCAGCCTTCCCATTCTGCACAAGAGAGTCCATGAACAGAGGCCTGGAATGGCAAGTAACTCCTCAATAGGCACAGGTCACTTCAAGGTAGGTGCTTGACAAGGATAATAGCTTAACTCTATGTAAATATGGCTGCCCGGTTCTATATATAGGTATGGGGTACCAGTGTCTTATTTATTATAACATCACAAAGTCTGTAAAATATTGTTTGAGGTACACCTTCTTAATCGCACGTTTGCTAACTAAACACTGCAATTGTGAAACCTTACTAACCAATGTGTTATTGCTGTTGGTAAATCCGGCTAATATGTCTCTCAGCTTACTTGACCCACCAAAACTGCCAAAGCAAAGAAAGAATCTAAATTGATAAAATATGTATATTTTTTTGTTACCTATAGTCTGGCAAGTCTGGTGGGCAAGACCAGATTAATGGCTCCCAGGCCCTAGCATTTTGAGGTAAAAAAGAATGAAAAATGTAAAAAGCATAAAGGCAAGATAAAAGAAAAAAACGATAGAAAAAAGTGAGAAAAGATATCAGCAAGTGAGGTGGACAAAAAGAGATAGGGCAAAAGAAAGAATAGAACAAAAGAAACGAAAGGAGGAAAGAATAGAAAGGGGGGGACAAAAAAATGCCGTGGCTCCCTGCAAGAATTACAGCGGCCCCCCCACGCTCAAACTATGTGTACAGTAATGCTTAAACACACTAACACAGTGTAACATACTTGCACATAGTAATATACTAACACACATACATACTAACACACACAGTAACATATTTACACACACAGTAACATCCTTACACACACACAGTAACATACTTACACCCACACAGTAACATACTTACACACACACAGTAACATACTTAAACACAGTAAGCGCTGGGAAATCACATCATATCCCTGCACTCAGATTCAATATGGCGTTTGGGGCCCAACGTCTGTTATGCGGTATTATTAGCGATATCAGCCACTGATTCAAAATCAAAAACACTTTTAATGTCATTGTTTACACTTACCTCCTGTATATTACGTGAAACCTTAATCATGCTGTTCCATCTACTAGAAACATCATTCTTACCACTTAAAATGTTCAAACCCTCAGAGGAATAACTCTTCATTTATGTAAAATGTTTTGCCAGTAATACATGATTCTTACCTGACACAACACAAGGCACTGATGGGTAGTTGCCATATAAACTGAAGAAGCATCTCAAGTCTCTGTGTTGTTTCATGTGCCTAAAACCTCTATTTATTTGTGTAACCTAATAAAGCAATGTATGTTTTAAGTGAAACAGCACCTTTAATGTCATTGGCTTATCATTGAAATAGGTGAAGTTTCTGTCTCCACTTTCAGGACCATGGACAGGGTGCTTATAGCAACCACAGCAATCTGCATGAACTTCCTTTGTGCTACTGTGATGTTTTGCAATTCCAGTGTGTGTGTGTGTGTGTGTGTGTGTGTGTGAAACCAAATTATTGCACAAATAAATGCATATAACTGCAGTTACATCCATGACGCCATCACTTGAAATGTGATAACTATTTTATTTCTATTTTTTTGCAGAAGCCATCCCATGGACCCAAAAGCCACAAGGACCTGTGATCAACCCATAAGTTAGCATACCTCCTTTGCAGGAGTGAAGATGGCAGCATTGTATATTCTGCCCATCTGTCTTTGTTTTCTTCTCACACAGCGTTTGGGGGTCTAACGCCATTGGAATTCTGGGAAACTATGTTCTGATAGACCTTCAGGTTTACAAGCGTAAACACAGGGTATAGTCCTGCCTGGCAGTATAACTCTTCTTGTTAAAGAGTAGCTGACCTCTATGGAACAACAAGAATTCTCACTCAGTTCCTGCTGGGGAACATGGCTCAGACACAGCAATGCTTGTATCATTTATTTTTTGTTGTTGATCCAGGGCTAGCTGCAGACAAGCTTGGTACTAGGAGAGGTGCTAGGGATAGGGATACAAAGATGCCAACACACCAAAATGAATCAGGGGTGAATATGAGGAATGAGAGACAGACGCTGGGGAAATAGAGGCTCCAGAGGTAAATGTAAGGAATGTGTACGTCGAAGTAGCAATGGAGAGCTCACAGTTGAGTTTTGAAAATGTTTGGGTAAGGCTGTAGAACGAGAAGGTTTAGTGGTTCTGAAACCTGGCTTTTTTACATAAGATGTCCTTCCACAAGGCAAGCTGAGACATAACTAAATACATCAAGGATATCTCGAACTTCTAGATGTTTTGCACTTGGCGACAGGTCGAAGAAACCGTAGTTAGAATATGAGAGTGTTTTCTGGGAAGTGTGATGAGAGGAAGATGAAAATGTGGAGATGGCGGGATGTTGGTGGGGACCTTTAACTGGACAGTGCTCGTTGCCTTCGCTTGATGAACCCCGTCTATGCTGAAGAGGACATCTGTTGTTTTACTGTGTGAAGTGGATTCCTCCAGGTCATGGACCACTAAATTACCACCTAGCTAACTGTTGTATGTTTGAAATACAAGAAATTGTTTTGATGGAGATTGTCAGTCTTTTGAAAAGGATGAAAATCGTGACATAGACATGAGTTATGAAGAAAACAATCTGGCAAGAAAAAGCTTCCAGTATAGTTTAATAACCTGTGTGTAGTGACATGTGCATGGACGTGAGATGAGCAATCTTGACCTCATATCTCACTGAATATGACTCACAGAACCCTGTCTGCTTCAGCACACATTTTCTTATCATATAATAATCCTCATATTGCTCCCCATAATCACATACAATAGCTCCCCCTGTTTTGCATCAAAATGGCAGCCCATAGCTATATTTACCGTTATTTTACCGCTCACCATTTGAGGTTGTGAAAAAATAGAGGTGGGTACCAGCAGTCCCACTGCAGCATCGCAAGCCACATATCGTCCATCAAGGTCTGAGATACAGTCTGCTTATAGAGTAATAAGCCACACACAGCTTCTAGGTAAAACTGGAAACATTTATATTCCATAAAACTACAACTAAACCAGGAGAACAACTTTCATATGGTGATGATCACCACCAATGCTTTTTCATCCCCATTATGTTTCTGTGGATTGCTGATTGTTGTTGATTCAGGCAACCTTTCTAACGATGAAGAGAGAAGAATGAATGTAACTTCAGCAAGTGATTAGAAATTGGGTTTTGCCACCCTTTGCCGCAAAGATTCTCTGAAATAGTCCCTTACTTTTAAACATCCCTAATACAATTACAGTGCTTTAAAAAAACTATAGATTAATGTAGTGATGGCATTATAGCATTAATGTAGTGATGGCATTATAGCATTAATGTAGTGTCTCATAACCGTAGTGAAATGCACAGCAAGAGGGTAGAGCCTTAAGTATAACATGAACACCTGTAATGACGGCTGCCAGATAAAGCTGCTTGTATTATGAGAATTAGGAGCAACAAAGACTAATCTTCAGAACGATTTTTCAAAACTCTGTTCCAGCTAGTATTAAATGTCCAAAGAAAAATATTTATTCTGTGGGACTTTGATCAAAGAACACACTACCACCACTCTCTGGAGCCTTTTCATGATCAGACCTGGGAAGTCTTCAGGTATGGCCAGGGGCCCCAGGTTGAACCACTGCTGGCCCGAGTCTCTGGGACAGTTTCCTCTTTCTCATTTGGCCATGGCTGCTTACCACCCATTCCCCGTCCTACTCCCCACCAACATAAGGCTGCCTGGGGCTAGTCCTGTCTCCAAGCATGGCTAGCTTGTCCACACTCATGGCTAGATCATCCACGTGCACATCTGTCTTGTCTACTCGCATGGCTAGCTCATCTACACTCACGGCTTGCTTGTCTACATGCATGGCTTGCTCAGTCCCTTGACAAATCTGCTGAAGAGGGAGACCTGCGTGTAGCTCCTGGGTATGCCCATGATGCTCCATTTCATACCAGTAACAAAACAAATCCTCCATCGAATGCTTTAATATTATACCATAATATTGAAATTTCTTACAATCCCAATTTTCTGTACTGCCTACCATCGTATATAACAATTTTCTGAAACTCTTTCTAGCTATACTTGTGCATATGGCAACACCTCCTATTGCTCCATATAACACCTTGTTTCTGGTTTTCCCATTGCTTTCAGGCAACATGCTCTCTCTATACCCCTGTTCAGTGATTATGGAGGAGTAATTAGAATAAACTGTGTTATACAAGTCACAGAAGAGAAGATAAGGGTGAAATGTATTAATTTTATGTTTAGTTATTTGCTATACTACCCCCTTTAGAAGATCATGCGACACTATGGAACGGGAAATGTGGGTAAATGTATACACATCTGTATATGAATAGATGCAAGCTTTCATTACACATTCCTTTCCAAAAAGACATTGCAATGCCATCTGGCATTAAAGGGTTGTAATAAGCCGTATGGAATGCTTATATACATACATGTTTTTTTTGTTGGTGGGGACAGGATGGAGGTAATAACAGTAGCCACAAATATGGGTGCCTTGCCAGATGTCTTATTCCTTTTGTTAAAATGATAATAATTATAATGAAAAATAAATAAACAGAACGTTCTGTATAAGTGCTTGGTGGGCTGATTCTAAGGACGGGAAGCAAAAGACCTGTGGATGGTAGGGGCATGTGGGCAGCAAGCCGCAATGTGTTAATATTCTTTGTATATACCTGGATGTATTATATCAGTGGCAAAGCTTCAATGTGTGTTGTGTGGTCACGTGGGAAATATCAGCCTTAAATCAATTAATATGCATGGGAACTTCAGTAATAAACACTAAGAAAATCTCCAGTGAGGCTGTTGTCTGCTTCTTTGGTTAGAAGATGTTGGCATTGCCTGCCTGATGCATTCATGGAAGGTTTTTCATTAAAGCAGGAATAAGCAGTAACTATGTATGTTATTAACAGCATGAGCCTGAATGGAAATGACTATACACGCAATGATAAATCTCCTGTCAATATCTGTGTAGGGCTATGGACTTTAGGAGCAACGTCCGCTATTTTTTTTTATAGTATTGGATTAAAAATATGTTTTTATTTAAAAAAAAAATGCTGTTTTCCTTTTAAAGCAATTGTAGTTTTTGCATACTATAAAGTATTCAGGTAGCTGCATGTTAGCTAATTGTATGTGTTCTGTTTTCTTAGTTTTCATCAAGATAGACACTCTCCATATACAACCTGTGGTAAACAGTAGAATGGCTCACTCTTAATCACCCAGCCGAACACTCTCACTAATGTGAAGAAAAAGACTTCATTAGCATTGCCATAAAGAATCAGCTCAGTGTGGTGTTTCAGCAAGTCGCTTAAAACATCAAATGATTAACAACAATCACAGCCTCAAGGTCTGCAGCTAAAACATATTGGAATAAAATGAGATTCAACCCGTTTTCTTTCAATGCTAACCTACATTTCTGTATTTAGCACTGTATTGTAGTGCCCAAGGAGAATATATTTTTATTTAACATATAACTCACATGCATTCAGAAAGAGTTCCTGAATATCGATAACTTTTAGTGTATGAATGTAGATTGCTGTAAATGTGTATGAATGTAGGATTTGTGTTGGCAGGTTGAGCCCTAAGGTTTGAAGCGGCAAAATTTAATTTCTGCCAAAGCATGTGCAAGAAAAACATTGCTATAATGTAGAGAAGACAGAAACCAAGGGACACTCACGCAAGAATATCCAAGTCATCCGGCTCTTCTGCCCCATGTAACAAAAACCTACCTTGCAAACATTGTTACGATTAAAAATGGTGGTGGTTCCCCTTTAAATAAGCTGTGAATATATATTAGAAACCCTACCGAGGGAGCAGACATTTCATGTTCTCAGGATTTGGATGATTATTATTCCCAATTAAGTTGCTGATTAGTTCAGGTAGTTCACAGTAAGCGTGCGGAGAGGAGAATAGATATAACAGGAAATTATCTTATGCCAAAAATCTCACTGATTTAAAGTATAAACCTTTAAATTAAAATTCTCCTAAATAATTACCTGGTACCCAGGGCTGGACTGTGGATAACGAGGCGGCCCTGGCACTTTAAGGCTGGCAGCCTAATGGCGGATAACGTTTGCTAGAGTGCAGCTGGGCTGCACACTACAGCACTTGATCTGCCACTGGCTGTCTATGGAGTGATGTCGGGCCACCGGGTATTTGGGGAGATCCTCTGATATCCCCTGACTGGCCCAGGGAGCTATAAAATCAGTAGAGGTTCTTTTACAGTACATTGCGGCTCCCACAAGACCACACCGTGATATTCTGAAGCTAAGCTCAATAAGATGGCTCTTTGGGAAAGGTAAGTGGGTGGCCACCTGTCTTTAATCTGCGGCATCAAAGAGGTCTAAGAGTTAAAAAATCTTTAAGCAGAATTTAAAGCCTGGTTGGGTCCTGCTTCTGTCATTGGTTTTCTCTGCAGTCTGTACTTGTAAATTTGGATTGAGGAAGACTAGTTAATGCTCATAAAAAACATATCACTGGGCCACCATCCATATACTGTACAAAGTACAAGGTACTGCAGATGTGTGGGATCCATACTTCTAATTAAAGACTAAAGCATTCTAACTGATGGTTCTAAAATAAACATCAGCTAATGGTTGGTGAAATCAACACTAATAGTCATGCTTGCCTATGGAGCTTACATTCTAAAGAAAAATAATTATTAAGGATGGCTTCTCTGCGAAACCCCTAATAATAACCGTATTGTGAACATCATGTTCATCTCACCAGTGAGAAGAACCTATTAAATAGAAAAACAGCTATTTTCAGCCCCATCCCTCCCCACCATCTTACGATCCGAAACTTTGCGATTCCGTGGGGATTTTATCAGCAGGAATTGATCTGCTTGTGGATTCCTGGGGCTCTTTTGAGGTCTGAATTATACCAGTATTGACAAAGCCTGAAAAAGATAAATAATTTAAGACGTACATCTTGTATCACATTCAGTGCACGCTTTGTCCAGGCCCTGTTCTGTATCATTCTTAACCTTTACCTTCACTGTGGGCTCTAAACAAATTAAGACGCGTTATTTAGCTGCACAATTTAAACCCAGGCGTGTGCCGGTTCCAATTGTCCGGCCGTGCTTCCTGGCCAAGTGCAGAGCACCAGGTGTATTCCTGGAAACACTAACATCATTTACAGTGTATTTTGAGCCCGATAAATGTATTTCTCCTTCCTTAAATGCGTTGGCATTTAAATGCCAGCACAATGTCCATCCCTACTCATTCACAGCAGGGTTGCTTTATAAAAGTGTCAAAAACTGGGACAGGCAGCCAAAATATGGCCAAAAACCATGGAAAGTCACTAACAAGTCATAAAAAAGTGCTTTATTTGTTTCACATCCGCAGCAGAAATACCTATGATCAATAATTATCTGTATCATTTTGACGCAAGTGAGATTTTAAGTCCATCGCTTTTAAGTCACCTCTAATTTATCTTGATGTCTATAGAAAAGAATGAAAACTTTCACAACAAATAGAAGACGCAGATATTTGTCTGACATTGAACCAAAAGAAAATGAGTAAGTCAAGATTCACTGTAGACTCATTGTTTGCTCTGATCATAGGAGTTTCTAATAGCTGGCCAGGGCTGATTTAAATATACAGACATATGTAAATATATTATAATATCAATGAATGAGACAACATATACGTAAAGCAAGAAACTGCACATTTTACAGAAACCAGAATTGAAATTATTTCACTGATCAGAAAATGAACAGAAAGCTAGTGATACCAACTTTTCCATAATTTGTGTATTTATACTTAATAAATAAATTATATTTAAATTATTTAAATATAGTAGCAGTGATTAATATTTTAATTATTTTTATATGACTATTTTGTAGAAAAAGTTCCAAGTTCCTTGCCCTTGATCTTTTAAAACCTAGGACCAGACATAGGGAATTCTATTTCTCCAGGCAGATGTAGTCCCTGTCAATGTCGTTAGTCTTGGTCTCTTGTTCCTCAGGTTCTTGAGGGTTCTGTGTGACCATAGTAAGACTGGAATCCTTTTAAATAGCCCCATACCAGTATGGTGGTCAGTCAAGCAGCCAGGAGAGTTGTAGCGCTAACGACACAATACTGGGTTTTATTGTGTTCAGCCTCAGGCTTTTTATGTTACTGGTTTTGGATCATCCTTCTGGTACGGTGCTTTGATGTATCTCTTTGTTGTATTTTTACCCCCAATCAAACTGTGGCCAGCCATGTCAGTGCTTTTTCAGGTTAAGATCATAGAAGTATAGAATATGACGGCAGATGAGAACCATTCACATACCTCCCAACATTTCAAAATGTTTTTTTTTTTTAATCTCGCAGAACTCACCAATACAAGCAATTGACAATGTCGCGCTTGCATCGTCACTTGAAACACGCTTAGTTTTTGTCAACACAGACATGCATATTAAAAATAACTAACACATTGAATTGAATTCCCATGAGGCTCAGCCAGACATCCTACTTCCATGATGCTGGCTGAACAACAGTAAAGCTGCACATGCTAGCTGTGAACTAAAATTCCCATGATTCTCAGCCAGCCAGGTATCCACCATAATGCTGGCTGAGCATCATTGGAAGAGTAGTCCACAGCAGCAGAGATTTTTTTTAATTAAAAAAGGCTAATGTTAGCCTCCCTCCCAGGACCCTTACACACTACCTGTACACACACCTGCCCATAAACTCACATATACACATGCATTGCCTTTAAACACACACATACACTGCCTTTGCACACACCTGCTCAGAAACACACATATACACATACACTGCCCATACACACTAATATACACATACACTGCCCTTACACCCACACATATACATGTACACTACCCTTAAACACAAATATACACTGCCCTTATATACACACCAGCTAACAAATACCTATACTGCTCCTTACACACACCGGGCCATACACACACAACCTTACAAACACATACATACACATATCCTTACACCCCTTTCTCCCCATCTCTTACCTCTTCCACCATCCTTCATCCTGCAGAGCGCAGGGATGCACGTCATATCCCCGCTATCGGCTAATGTTGAGCCGAATAGAGGGAGATCGTGATCTCCCAGCTAGTCTGCAGGCTGTAGCTGCTGATCGGGCAGCTGTGCCCCCCCCCCCGCAGCTGCACCTGAGAGAGTACGGATCTCGCCTCACCCTTCCTTTGCCCCTGCAAAGTGGGACAGAGGAAGGGATAGGCAGGACATCGGGACAGAGACCCAAAATGGGGACTGCCCCACCTAAATCGGGACAGTTGGGGTGCATGCATTTAGCCCATCTAGTCTGCCCATTTTTCCTGATGTAAGGGATCCAAACCCGTATCAGTCTTTGATCCCATGCCTGTTTAAATTCCCTCACTGTATTAGCCTCCACCACTGCTGGGCGACTGTTCCATTTATCTACTACCCTCCGTGGAAAGTAGGACTTGCTTACGTTACATCTAAACTTGAGCACTACCTGGCTAGCACTGGGTACAAGCGTCCACCTAGACAGGGAATTTGTATGCCAAAGACAGACTGTCCCTGGAACTAGTATATCTTCAGAGATATTCTAGTACCAACTTCACTCCCTTCAAACCCTGTAGTTCCGCCATAGTCAGATTCCATGATCTGGATGTTGTTCATGTATCTTTTCTAATTGCAGCATCTTATGTATGCCTGTATGTTTAAGTGTAGTTTGAAATATTACACAGCACAGATCCCAGGTACAGCTTTAGGGTTTATTGAGTAAAATTTGATCTGACACACACAAACATACAAATAAATTAATCAATACAGCAAAAAAAAAACAACAATACGATAACTTAACCTTTTTCAGAGTATGGATTCAGAGTTTATTAATACATTTGCAATTACCTTCCTTGGAGCACTTTATACTCTTGTGTTTCGCGGGTATGGTATGCCTTGCAAGGGTTCCCCTTTAAGAAAGCGCTATGTGCTTACATAAATAGCTATTAAAATGCCACAGCTCCACATAGAAAGCCTGGGCTAAATAACTGTTAGCCACGGCTCTAACCACACCTTCTAAAACAAATGTGCCCTCCCATTGGCCAATAGAAATGTTGGAAGGTGCTGTATGTACCATTACATGTTTCAACTGAATTACATAGGAAGCTTTACATTCATCATAACCCTTCCCTTTGGCAATTAGAAATATGTCGCTGGTGTCATTAATATGAGCCTAAGGTACATTGACAAAGATTGCTTTGTGCAGAATTTACAGTATTAAATTGGGAAAGGTGTAGGCCATAGGTATTGGTGTGGTTCAAAAAGAATTACCGATCTGAATGTACCATTAGGAAACCGGAACCTTGGCTAGGGGCAGTCAGTGGACATGCGGTGGGCTTGGGTAACTAATGATGGAGAGCCATACCTGGAGGGTCCATGGACAATTGACCAGCCTTGGATAGGGTTTGGGAGTTTGACTGGTGCGGTCATTCATGGCAAAACCAGTGGGTGGATTAAACAGTCTTTTTGAATTAATTCAATCATGTTTATTGACAACCCTACATAACCTCTAATATGAATTTCACCCAAACCCAGCCGCTATCTCATGAATGATAAATGGACTTGAATACTGAGGCCAACAATTTCCTTGGGTTCCGTTTGTAGTGTTTGGGGGGGATTTTCACCGGGATCAGGCCAGAGTTCTGAGACTGGCAGACATAGCAGCCTCTCACCGTTGGAAGATACAACATGTAAAAGTCATAGACAACAGCAAAAACATCTCTTTCTTCTTGGCCTTCACTTCTTTAGGATCGTGGCTACCAAGATCCTAAAGAAATCGGTAATGACTAGCTTCTGGGCAAACAAAGGGCTTGACTAAATAAACAACATATATAGAAAATTTATTCTGATACAATCTTATAAAAGCGGTCTCACCACCTAAACAACCTGATTGCACCATTCCATTGGTTGCTATAGTTTTCCAACATCACTTTAAAAATGTGTACCATAATATTATTATTTTATATATATATTTCCTAACATTAAACTATAAAATATCTTTTTAGACGGTAAGATCTCTTTAAAATTAGAATGTGTGAAGACTAAATTCAATATTTCTATTCAATCTGCCTAATAAGTGCGATGTCAAAGAATTCTCCCACAGTGGATCTCGGTGAATCTTTTGCAGGTTATATTGTAACCTTTGCGAGCTGATTAATGGTTCCCCGGGGCCGCTGCCACATCTAACAAACCACTACAGATGAATGAGGATAGGTTTATACAGGTAATTGGAGAGAACTGTTTATCCTATAACAATGTGATGTGAAAAGGATGGAAAAAGATTTGTATATCATTATGAAAGAGTTCTTGATAAATAGTGAGGATGAGGAGGAATGACAGTAAATCAAATGGAGATTATGGAAACGGCATAACCTTTTCACTGCCAGATGGAACGCTAATCTGTTTTGGATACCCTATCCAGAAAAGCAGGGGTTAAAATAGCCAATAATATACTATCGTGCCTAGATAAAAAGTGCCATCACCCCAGTTTGATGGACATAAAATGAATTGCGCCTCTAAAAGCCCAGTTCATGAAATGTGAAAAGCAAATTGGCAAGTAGGGACGGATGTGCCCTCCAGCCAATCAAAATCAAGCATTTCCTACTACCTCAACCAATCAGAATTGAACACCCAGCCATTTTTATATTCCTTGAGGAATACTTGTTGAGCTCAAACAGAGCAAATTAGTGTAAAGCTCGACGAAACAGAAGTTTGCTTCATAGATGCCAAATTCTACCCAAAATATGAGACAAAACAGGGAATTATAATTATGTTTAATAAAAAAGTTTATGTATTTATGAAAGGCCCAAATTAAGTCAGTTATTCAAAGATGTGATCTACTCTAGCTTTTATATGAGTGAGCATAGCATCTTGCCCAGTTCTAATACTGATTCGGCTCCTTGCTAAGCAATCCATCCATGAAAAATGACGTGGGACTCACTGAAATTGGGGTACTTTGACCTAGTGTCCGGCGACGCAATATATGGCCATAGAGTGTGATGGAATCCCCAATGTTTCTAGCTTTGTTCTAATACTGGACAGCCAAGAAGAACTGGCCATGCAGCAGTGTGTGGCTACCACATAAGGCACAAAGCTGCCGTTCAGGGCTATATGACACCATGATGCCCAGTCTGGTTAGAATGGGATGAGAACTATGCAAGAATGACACAGACTTAACAACTACACACCCTCCATATCTCTACCCTCCTATCCAAATACACCCCTTATCGCCCTCTTCGTTCATCGTGCATCTCTCTTCTACCATAATTAGCTCTTCCCACTCCCTTCCACGTCCTGTGAGATTTCCACTCTTTCAAAAGCACTCTGAAAACCCATTTTGTTTGAGAAGCATACAAACTTTCATCCAAACACACCCAGCCAGCATCCTAATTAACCCACCTGATCAACCAACGAACTCGACAGCTCATCCTGACTCAACCAACTCATCCAAGCCGTCCTCTCCTGCTGTTTCACTTCCCCCTCAACCGACTAGATTGTAAGCCCCTTCTCCTTTTGTGCCAGTTTATTTTTTTGTGAGTTTAAATTTATTCTAACGATTCTTAGCGATATGCAATCTGCTATATAAATAAATGTAATGACTGATCACAATCTTAAACCGCTAGAATGGATTTAAAGTCAGTGTGGACGGCGCATCAGACCCCGATACTCAAAATCTTCAAATCTAAGACCCAATCTCACCCTTAATAATGAATTACCAATGTGATTAGCGCCAGCTTCCAAGGGGCTCCTTCAGCTCCCAGGTCCCTGACTAGTGTAGGAATAGTTCTATATTTATGGATTAGTGATGGCACAAACCTCCTGTGGAAGCCACGAGATATTGGCGAAACGCGTAGAGGACTTTTCTATACAGGACATTTAACCTTTTTTATCTATTTTTATCTATTTTTATTCATCAATTTGTATTTTAGATCTTTTAAATATCCACCCCTTTTTTTGGTATATTTATTGATCATTTTACTGATGAATTACAACCATACATGTTTTTAGAAATTAAGGGCTTAGTCCCATAATAAATTATTCACCTTGGTATTTATTTTTTGATCATGCTTGATACATTTACTTTTTATTTAATCACTATATATACATAATACATACCCAAATATCACCAGACTTCGAATAGCATTTGCACTTGCACTTTTTCGGCTGACACTGCCAGTGGAACCCAGAGGACTCATCCCACCAGGACCTAAAGACCTTGCAGCTCAAGAAGAACCAGTTCCAGAGCAACCAGCACAACTCCAGGACACACAACAGATAAGCGGGAATTATCTACCCAAATGTGAGTGCATTCCACCC